>BLAL01000232.1:0-63138 GCA_015698045.1 Rhizophagus clarus | reverse complement strand
ATCGTGGATTGCGTCATATCTGGAAGGAGATTGGTTAGGCTCTGATCGCGTGATTATTGGAGGTTAGATCATGCATAAGCATTTTACAATTTTACTAGGCGATCATGTATGTAAATTATATAGCTATTTATTTCGCAAAAAAAATAACTATAAGTTGTGTTTGGATAAATATGGGGGGAGGTCAATAGAAGTAGAGTAAATCACCAATTTTGAAACAGTCCTCGCCGAAGCTTCATACTATAGAAGATGTGGGCTGGACTCCTATATAATACTAATGATCGGTTGAAAGAATATAAGTCTATTTTCTTCATGCATTTTTTCGTATATTATCGAAGTATGCTTTAACAAGATCATTAAAGTAGTACTGCGGAAATATTAGATATCTTTAATCGATTGTTTCCAAAGATTTCTAAACTCAGGTGCAGTATTTTGGATTGTATTTGAATTTCTTACTATGGCTAATCTATCAGATAATTGGCGTCTCTTATGCTTTGAATAACTTATATAATCATAAAATTGATCTAGCGGGACATTATAAGGTCTATATGATCCATTAATAGAATACCATATATCCAAGTTTACAGTGCAATAAATTTCTCTACTAGGCATGTCAAGAAACTTTTTTTTCCTAGGAGTATTATCATTTCTAACCGCCTCCAAACTTGTTTTGCCTAATGAAATGGACCTCTTCTATAATTTCTATAAGCTCTTTGGATAAGCCGAGTACTTCCATCTTCAGTTTTAGCTTTAGAACATTCGTTATCCCAATGATGTTTCATCAAGTCTTTCAGGCTCAATCTCATACCCATATCTTCCCCATCCAGCAAAAATATGTCTTTTTCGGCTTTACATCAGGGATCTTTGCCAATTTCCAACAATCGAAAACAAATAGCCATTTTGCTATTATGAATATTAGGTCTATGATAACAATGACAAGTTCTTTCACTCTCATAGGTAGAATAATATGTCTTTGTTATTCCTTGCCTAGATGATCCGAAAAGGCAGAATAGATGATAATAGCTTTCATAGCCTTCAGCAATTAATACTTGCAAAGTGTTTCTTACATGAATAGCCCCATTGCTGTGGAGTTTCATACAAACACAATAATAGATAAATTATCATATATTTTTTCAACCTCAATCATCTTTTCAAATTTATCGGGAAATTGATATCTATTTCTAATATACTCTATATCATATCCAGGGCGAAGATTGATGGGTTTAAGGCACAGTTTTATTTAAATATTTGTCTATAATTATCCCAATCTACTTATTAGGCCTTGGTCTGTTAATATAAGTTCCTGACATATTAAACGATTTATAACGATTTATAACGATTTATAGCAATTTAATGTTTTATGTGTTTAAACGATTTTAAAAAGACAAATAGTAATTTATAGCAATATTATATACTATAATAAATCTGAATTCATTTTTATTCCTCCCCAGTTCCCTGTCAGTTCCTTGATAATTCTAGGAGAGTTCCAGGAACTATAGTAAGAAGAAAGGATTAGTTTTGCGGATCCTCATGATTTTATTTTATTCAATAAGCACATTTATGAATTAAAAAAGAGAAAAGCCAGAACTTTATTATTATATATATATGCGGATCTCTTAAGGATCTATTTACATATCAAATTTATTTCAGAGAATGTGAACCGAGTTCACAATGTCACGTATATAGCGCAGTAAATAAATATTATTTCGCAAACTTGACCAAGATATGGTCGATATCATCCTGGCTTAATTTTACTATAGTTGATACTGAGAAAGATTTAATCCTTTGAATCATATGCTCTCCTATTTCACTAAAAAGATCATAAATCTTTAGAGCCCATTCTTTTTTCTTCCGAAGTAAGTCATCACTAACTGAATCTGGAGCTGGTTTTCGAACTTCTTGATTGACTAGTGCTTGAGCTGTACGTTTGGGATTAGTTTTCAAGTAGTGGCTAAATTGATCATTAAGCGCTTTTCCAAAATTAAAATATGATTTGATGAACAGCCCGTTTAGCGACCTCTTCCTGCCCTCCATAACGTCGATTGCATTGTACAAATCAAAGAAAGTTCCGCTACCCGATCCCAAAGGGGGGATCCCCTTCTTTCGCAATTTCTGGATCTTGTGATGTTTCAGAAATTAATTCTTCAATAAGTTTTCTAACATGATCTTCCCACCATTTTTTTTTGGCTTTTTTGCTAGAGGATTTTTCAGTTGAGTCATTAGATCGTTTTTCTGGGTGGTTCTCGAAGCCTGTTCTACTGGAAACATCACCAAATCTTCGCCTGAGCAGGTAGGACACTTTTTGTGAGGATTGCCAATGCAATCATAATGCACGGCGTGTTTGCAGGATAAAAAGACAGTATCTTTTCGGGAAATCTGCAGTAATTTCTTCAAGACATTTTGTACATAATAGCTGATTTCGTGGAATTGCGGAATCCTCGATACCCTCCATTGGATCTTCAGGTATAGCTGGCGAATTCAGGACAAACTTTTCACTAATCACGTTAGAAATGGCTGAAATTCCGCTTGATTAGGATGATTGTGAACCTCTCCTAAAAAACTTGGGTCCACAATAATATTGACATTCTTCCCACAATCAGGGAATGGACAGGTGCTTGGTTTGGTATGTAGAAGTTGCTTCTCAATACATGACCTGTGAAAAATATGTCCGCAAGAGAGGATTGTGAGCGCCTTTTATGGGTAATGACAAATATTCATCGTACATTCAGAACACGGTTCTAGTTCCGGAATTTCTTATTCCCAACCATATCATCCTTGAGATACTTCAGGATACTATATGCGAAGTTTCTATAGTTGGTAAGAGATGGGTGGGGTCTCTCTGGGATTTGGTAAGATGAATCTTTAGTCGATTCTGTGCCCATCATATTGGTTTAACTTACCAGACTTATAGCCAACTGTCCTGCTTTATATAACACTGGTAAATCCCGCAGGGTCAAGCGATCCACAGATCCTCATTGGCAATTACGCACCACATTTTAATCCTAAATCAATAATGATGGACTTCATGATTAGCATAGATATCCCCAATCCCATATGCGAAATAATGATTGCTGGAAAAAAATATCTATACCCTGTTTATTGATATGATTATATTTTTCGCATGATGCATGTAATAAGTTTTTTATTACTACGTTCTCCAACTGCTTTTCTTCCAATTTCGCGACTCTTTCTATAAGCTCAGCTTTCTTGAACTCGAGCCCAGTTATCTTAGCCATAAGTCTGGCATTTTCTTCTCTATGTAAGGCAAGCTCAGATTCTATAACACTTTTTAAAAAAATTATATGCACCTTACATGTCGCACAGCCCTTATTCTTTGGCAAGAATTTTCCTGGAGCATTTCAGGTGATCGGTCCACGTGACAAGGTCTAAGGGAATCGCTCTATCATCAGGCCAGAAGTCAGGTTTGTTAGGTAATAATGCACTCATCTTTACATCAGGTAATTTTTTCTTGCTAGATGTCTGAGGCAAAGTAATAGTATGGTTGAGACAGAAAATTTAGTCACATTCATGTTTTATTTGTATATGCCAATCACCTTTGCCAAAAGAAATTATTTGCGATCATGTTAAGTTAGTATTTTACATTGCGTGTATTTTTTCTGATATACAAAATTGTTCTACACATTAAAAAAATCATGAATTAGAGATATAGATAAAAATCTTTTATTTTTCAATAATTCGCAGTACAAAATGAACTATACATGCTAAATAATATGCATATTTGCACTTATTCTGTTCAGAAACAGATTTTGTTGATATTTTAACTATTTACGTTAACTACTTGAGTGTAACTAGGCTCTGATGGCAATGTAATTGTAAATTGTGTGTATGTAGTATTGTGTGCAACATTAATTAAAAAGATTTCTTTTGGAGCATGAACATAATTAAGGTAATAACCGCTTGGATAGAAGTTGACAAGGTTATATCCATACCATAGTGATTAGCATAACTAGAGCCTGCCTTAATGCGTTCCTTGGGGGTCCTTGAAGTCAGATTGGGATGTTTTATTACTTTTAAATGAATAAGCTACCAAATTCTTGTCTCCATCAACTATCATCAAATCGAGCCATTCTCTACCTTTGGCTCTCACCCTCAAGTAAGCACATCTTTGGTCTAGGCAATAAGTCATTAAAGATACAAAAAAGTGATGCTTGCATAATCCTTTCCCCCACGCCTTCTTTATTCAGAACTCTGTTATCAGCAACAATAGTAGGTTCAATATAACTTAATCCAAGCATTAGTAAATCAACAGGGTCACATGAAATATCATCTTCTAATCCAGGAGAACTTGAAGGTTTAGAAAAAGTGTATCAATACAAACACGCAAATAATACAGCTTGTAAAACCAACTGAATTTGTGTCCATAATGTTAAGAATTCCGAAGTTAAGTAATTTTTTAACAGTGTCATCGAGTGCAGTTAAATCACTTAAATCCATGTACCAATGATCTGCCATGTATTCTACAAGACCGCGAAGATATTGTTTTTCATCATCATCCATACGATTTATTTCATGTTTTATCTTAATATGAGTTCCATTCATATACTCAGTAAGCCTTTCTTGCAACTTTATCCCCCACTTATTGACAGTTGGTCGCAAATCATGATAAAGCTTTAACAAAATCATGAAAGACGCCGGGTGACCACAAGACTCTTTTATAATTTCAGCTGTCAAACTAGATGGGACACCGGACTCATTTAAGTTTAATTGATATTGTTTAAAGATCTCACCCATTTTCTCTACGATCAAATAGATTCATTAATTTGAATGAAGCCTTATTAAAAGGTGAAATGAGTTCTCCATCATCATTCAACAAATCCACAAGAATAAAGGTACCCACAGTAACATAACGTACTTTTGAGCTTGAAATGTTTTGGAAGAAGTCTTTAGTCACATTAAGGAGCTCATTATCTGTGAAGATATATTGAAATTCATCAATAAGAACATAATAAGGAATCTCTAGTTCTGAAATCTTGTCGATAGTTTCCGTTTCAGTGAGTACTTCCTTAAAGATCCTGTATGATATGAACTTGAAAAATCCCCGTCTTTTATTTTCTAATGTGTCACCCTTGATTTCTGGCATTGAGAAATATTTTAAATTTGAGCTGTTGGCTCACTGATTGTTTTCTCTTGAGTTCTAGCAAAAAAATTGTCTTTTCCGCTTTGATATGGGCCATGAATAAATGTAGTATTTCCCTCCGTAAAATTCCAGATGTTACTTCTTTAAAGATGTCTCTTGTGTATACGGGAAGCATCAGAGCACCCCTTATGCGGGTGTAGTGGTCCTTCTGTTGATATAATACTACTATCTTCGCGTGTTCTTTTAGGCTAATAAATTAAGAAATAAACAGTCAAAATCAAACAGACGCACGCATTCTCACTTACGTTGACCAAAATTATTACGACTCACTTACCACTAGCACCGGGTTGCTCTGCGATAACCGCGAATGTGTTTTTTGGGCGGGTTTAACGATAAGAAGCAGGAAAGAAAGCACAAGAATAAGTAAGTATTCGGTATTATTGGTGAACATGAACAGATCGGGTAAATCATAGGCACGCACCAGACTTCTTTGCTAGCCTTTCAAGTATAACGAGCTTAGCGTTATTCGTCTTGCATAGATTAAGTTAATTTTTCTACATCAGCTAATTTAGTATCCTTGTCAGTAAGATATACGTATAATCTGGCTTCCTCATCTCACTTAATTTATTAGGCTCTTCGGAGAGACCTTGAATAGTAGCAACAATATTATCAAAGTGACATGTATGATTTTGCGTAAAAATTAGTTTCACAAGTGGTTCGAAAAAGAAATTGATTTTTTTTTTGCAGGATGTATATATACAGTATATATATAAACCTATTGTCGCACAGATTGATCTGACTCATCAGTTTTACATATCAGGTGATAAGCGTGAGTAAATACAAGCGCAGTTCTAGCTTATGCTACAATTGCGAATTTGAATTTATTGCCTGAAGTGAAGCAAGTAAGACAATATTCCAAATTATCTTGGGAATACAATTTCGCTAATTCAGGATCATAAGGGAGCGGATTCCCATTTTCCGCCAGTACCATTCGCCATGCAATCCGTAATTCCCATGTTTTCCATCGCAAACTAGGACATGGTGAGCTCCACGGCTGAGGTGATGTAAAATCATAATATCAATCCCTCTGAAACTATTTCCGAATTTCAAGTATGGGAAGTGCTCTAAGACGGATTTGATAATTGATTCTGGATCGGGTTTGGTTTCCATAAGTGATAGGCCCTTTTTCTTCACATTGCTCACTGGAGGAGAGAAAATATAAATTGGATACTTTATTTTCTGGCTTTGAATTTATGAGGCGATCTTTCTGATAATTGCCATGGCTCATACCCAGTTTCTTTTTTATATTTTTTGTATAAGCTGGACCGAATCCTATCTGTCAAAACACTTGGTAACCCAGTTAATTTGGCATGCCAATTCCAGGTATTCGTGAGTTAATATTTTATTGGATTTGCTCATGTTGCCTTTTTCTATGATTACAGATCAATTTAAATCCCTTTTTTCTCTTAGTTTAAAAAAAGATTAAAATTCCCCGGATAGAAAGCTGTCTAATATCTTTTATCATATTTTCAAAAAAATAGTTAGATCATCTCCCGCAGGGTAATGAGACTATGCAGTTATCTCAATTTTGCGCTGTTCACATTTAATAAAGTAAGATCCAGATTTATACATACCATCTATACCTTCCTCATCATCATGATCTAACTTGCATAATGGGCATAATGTCTCGTCATTAATTCCATAATAATCAAAATCTTCACTACTAAATTCTCTATATAAATTAGGATATTGATCCAATGTCTTGTTGTGAAAATAGGAGCGGTCATGAACTAGAGTCTCGGGTTGAGGAATAGGTGGCCACCACCTTTACCTTGGCATCCAATTTTTTCGAGCTGGAGGAATCACCTGAAGAATTGGAGACATGAGTTAATGGAATAGGTGCAGTTGGAATGCTTACCTCAGCCTGCGTTGCTGAAACCAAGGGTTTTGCTTGCTCCTCCAATACATTATCCTGATCATTCGAAATATCCTCTTCGAAATCGATAATAGTGCCATCCCGATCATCTGGTAATTCAGTGTTCGGATTCTTGGAGAAATAATCAACAATAGTTTGAATTTGACTATCAGATAATTCTGATATAGAATTCGCACTATACGTTGTGATATACTTAATTTTATCAATTCCTATTTTCTCAAATAATTTGTATATGTCTCTTGCTCTTTGAGTTTGTTTTAGTAATGTGTTACGTTTAGTACCAGGACGAAGGAGTTTAATAAGATTGTCATAAATCATACCTTTCACTTTTTTCTTGCCAATTTTATACTCGGTCATAAACTCTGTGGTCTTTTTATTGAATTCTACAATATAGGAACACCAACACAATAATTCTTTTTGGTTAGGCTAGAATTGCTTCATCTTTCGCATCCCATGCTTCTTGGATTAAGCAGGCTAGATTTTGTAATATATCTGGGGGGTTATCCATATCAGATTTTTCGTGACAGGCCATCATGGAAATTTCAGTCATATGATTTTTCTCAGGTGCCGAAGTGGCTGTGAAATCAAACACATCCTGTACAATATTCTCCGCTTCCTTCTTCTTATGTGATTGAGATTTTTCGTCCTTTATTACAGAAGAGGTGGTCTCATTTGAAACACCAGATAAGTCCTGGGTAGTTGATTCACGCAACAATTTCTTTTCCCTATTCCTCTGCCTAAACCCATCACTAACGCTTTTCTTAAATGTCTCATCTAAGAAAGTGTCCATTGACTCGATGTCCGCGTTATCAGCTACACGCTGGTCTATTACAAGATCAGGTATATCATTCGAAGCGAAGCGTCTCTCAGGCTTAGCTGAAGATATATCTTCTTCAACAGAGCATGAGTTCTGCACATTAGTAACATGCTGGGGTTGCTGAGGCCTCGTGAGGTTGGAGGAATCGAAATCATGTCTTAATTTGGCTAATTCGGCTTTAAGCTCGGTATTTTCAGCTGAAATATCTGCACTATTTTTCTCTAATTCCTCGATTCTGACCTTGTGTTCGGCATTCTCAGCATCACGCTTGGCATTCTCTTCAATAATCTGCCTCAGCTGTGTGTTCTTAGCTTCAAGCTCAGTAATGCGCTATCGTAATAATTCAAGCTCGGATGACATGATCAATAATATTTTTATAGAAGATATGAAATATTCAATAGTCCGTTAGTATATGTATACATTCTATTAATAAATTTGGATGACGGGCTGTCATTGAAAATGCCAAGAAATTTTTTTATTAATATATGCAAAAAATAAATACAAGATCGGAACGTAGCCCAGGATACATGACATCTATGCTAGTATACATGCGAACGCCTACGGCCGATTATTTTTTCGAACGATATCCCTCTATCTTAGCTCTTTTTCTATCTGGTTTTTCATCCGAACATGCCCTATCCTTTATTAACCCTACGATCGCCTCCAAAACCTTTTTAACACCACTACGTAACGTTTGATATTCTTCGGAATCTTCGTCCAAGGCCTTCCTGTTAAATTCGATAGCGAGTGGGAGCTCACTTGCCTGGGAAATCTCACCCGGGCTATAAAGAAGAAAATGCCAATCCCTGGCAGTGGTCACGATACCATACAGATAATCGAAATCATCATCTCATTTTCGTTTTCTCCTGTTTGTTTCGTAGGAACTCTCGAGCTGTTTTATATTTGGGCGTAGCCTTCGAGAATATTACGCTGTACCTTATCTTCTGTGACACAAATAAGGTTCTCGGCCTCCTGAAAGAGATCAATGGCATTAGTATAACCTCAATGATATAAACAAAATTTCCATGACGGGCCTCACTGAAAAATGCCAAGAAAAAAAAAATCACATACCTTTATTGCATAATCGACCCGCCCAGAACTTTCTTCCCCAATTATTTTGAATTCAGGCCTCATGCTAAATTCCTTACTCGTGACGTCTCCTGCGATATGGAGGGAGGTATGAAGTATGGTTGAAACGTATTCATTGCGCATGGACTCCAAGCTATCCACAATTAAAGAGCCATAATGCTTCATCCTAACTCTATACAATGCTTGAAGTGCTTGTTGGAGTCTTGAATTTCGTGGGTTTGTAGAGAAAATAGTGGAATGGTGTCCGTACCATTGGAGTCAATACCGTATTTTGCTAACACTTCACTCAAACTCTTGTACGAGGAGAACGCACGCTTTGGCTTTTCTTTGAGGGCCTTAATTTCGTCAAGTAACGCTTTTACAGGACCTAACTTTAATCCAATACCCTGAAGTTCTTCTTTGGTTAACCCGAGAAATGTTTGACCGGTAATTTTTTCTTTGCGGAGTATTCCCAAGTCATCATCGTCAAGCTTGAGGTTCTGCTCTTTCAGAAAATTGATAAGGGTTTCTGTATCCCAGTTCTCAACCAAATAAGAGTCGTGTTCAGCGGTTGAAGTGGACATAGTATTATGTTTTTATAGCTAGTTTAGCTCAGATAAAAAATAGTGTTACGTTCCAGAGTAAGCTAAAAAATTATTTCTGTTCGGGAAAGAGAATACTGGGCATTAATATAGGTTTTTATGTCGCACAGGCATTGTATCATTACACGTGATCCATTTCTCATGTACAGTACAATAATAATACTTTATTTATGAAATAAACCGTTGCCAGAACACGGCCTACAATACATAAAAATTGGCCGTTAAGGCGATTCGCATGACTATAGCGCTGTTGCCAGAGGCAACGAATTATTAACGGAAATATACAGTGACATGGAAGAATTCTGCCTGAGGTTGTTGACTAAAAAATTTAGAAATCAGATCCTGCAGTTCCATTTTCTTTTCTTGAATACTTCCGGGATGAATTTGATAAATGCTTAATTCGACATTTAGCCCCAATCTGCCTCTAATTGTATTTATAAGAACACTGACCAGTTGGCCTGTACTAATTATAATCGTGTGGTGTACCGCATTACATTGGACATTATTAAAATCCCCCACCGGAACGATAAGACAATTGAGAGTAATTTCGGTCATCTTGCTTTCCTAAATACAAGCCCATAGTGAGAAAAACTCGCTCCCATACATATATAATTTATGGCATATACATACCTTGTTTTGCGTTATTTTACGGAAAATATTTTTGCGGAAAGTTGGCTGAACTTCCACATACTCCTACATGCTTTATATCTTGCTGGGAGGAGTTAAGGAGATAAGAAGAATGATTATCATTGTCGTATGATACCAAGAGTTTCATAAAAGTACACGCAAGTGAAATTTTCAAACCTTTTCACATGTAGATCTACTTGGAAAGACCATAGCTGGTTTTACGCCCAGTGATCTCGAAATTGCGAGTCCCTCAGCCCTCCATAACATATGCTTTTGACGTTAATATTTACTTTTAGAGCTGGTCCTGTGTTGCTTGTAGACATTCTTTCACATTTGCTCATGATTGTTTGGGAAAAAAAAATAAAGAATAAAGGTTAATATGTTTTCTTTCCGAATATATGCAAAAATTAATATGTCGCACAGACCTATTATGTGATCAGCCTATTTTTTTTGTTGCACAATCTGTGGCTCAGCAAATTCTTCCGAGCTGGTGATCACTGCTCCGGACTAACCAGCTTGGTCTGATCGGCTAGTAAGTTTTTAATAGTTCTCAACATTAAGGCGGGAATTCAGATTATTAGCATCATTACGACGCCTTATCTTCCGCTCTAACTCAGCCAATCCACAAACATCGTATTGACTAAGATATTTATCCATTAGACTAATATAATGAGGTGACACACCCACGATATTTTCAACATGGACATTTGGAATAAGCTGGCATATGGCTTCTTTGCTGATATTATAACAACCCTTTAGATCGATATATTTTAAATTAAGGCATGATCTGGCAATTGCATTGATAGTTATATCGGTAATCACCGTGCGGTGGGAAATATTAAGATATTCTAATTTACGGCATCCCAGTACAACTATCGATAGACCATCATCAGTTATTTCAGTATCACAGCCAGAGTTGCTGGAGGAAGAAATATAGTTCTCATACATCAACCTTCTTATTTTTCCAAGGTGAATATTTCGATATGTCTGATTCCGATTATGATCTACTTCCTCAGCCTTCTGCAAATTGAGATACTTCAAATTGGGATATGATTTTGCTATTCGTTTTAGTGTCTTTTTGCTGAATCCCTTACTATAGTTAAAATCTAAATGTACTATATTTAGGAGCACGCCTGCGATTCTTTTGAATTTTTTATCCGAAAGTTGATAGTAATTTGAAATTTCTAGATAAGTTACATTCAAACAATAAACTGGCTTTTGCTCTCCACACAATATTTTCATAAAAATTTTTCATGTGCTACTCCTCTTTAGTTCGATACACCTCCATAGAATAGGAGCACCGCATCTGTACCACAATTGGAAAACATATAGAGTGGGATAGAAGGATTTATCTATCGCTAAAAAATGTAAAATCTGTTCTAATAGTTCTGGTAAATAAAAGATGCTTGAATATGCCATAAATAGTCTGTATTATATGTTGTATCTTTAATCAAAAAATAAAATTAGCCAGAATGTCTCTTTAGCGCTTCAAGTTTAACCAGTCTATCTACTAGTTCATCCAAAGAAAGATATAATCCACATAATCTCGCTTCTAACTGATTTGCAGATGAGAGTCCATGAATAAATTGATATTTACACTCTCTTTCGCCCCATCTAGAGAGCTTTGTATTCTCCTTGAGCTTCTTATAAAAATCTTCTACTGAATTATTGCCCTGCTCCAACCCCATGGATGTTCCCGTAGGGGGCGTCATTCTAACTAAGAATTCAACCAATTTATCCAAGGGTTCATTAGTCCTGAATCTGATCGCGCGCTTTTTATTATCGAGTGATAAGCCATTAAAGAAAGCTTTTTTGAGCTCTTCACTTCGCAAGTTCGAACCTGTTGCTGAAGCATATAGCTTTATCATTTTAATGTATTCTTCCGTGGAGCTATCACCTTGTGTGGGAGCCGGTACTTTATCTTTTTTAGGTTCTAAGACCGGAGAGCTCGGAGGGGATGACCGATCTACCCAATTAATAGTATCTCTTATCATTAAAGCCGATATGTAGATCAACCTTCCTAATGTAGAATAGGATGCATCCGGAGTCTCAATACGATTGCTTTCACTGTGATATGTAATTCCTAATTCACCAATATGTTTTTGGCTAATGCAATTTACATCGGAGCCTATATCAAGCACTGCCCAGGTGGGACTATTTTCTTTAATTGCACAATTTACAAGAATCATTTTATTAAAGCAAATAATATTCAAATAAAAAATTTTAACGCTTGGTAAGATAATCAAGTGATCATACAAAGCGCCTGATTCTTCGATTCCTCTGGCTCAGCCCACTTTAAACTACCAACTGCTTAACCTTCTTTGGTCATGCCCTCGTTCGTAGCCTATAAGGGACAGCCTTTTTTCCTCTTACCTCAATTATCTCAACCGAGTCAGAATCTTCGGAAGACTCAGAGGGATAGGAGAGATCCTTATCTTTCTTGCCAATCAGCGAAGGAACTATTTTATGAATTAAGTCGACCACATATTCCCTATTCACACATTCCTCTGGATTATCAAAATCGTCTTTTAAGAAACGGACATCCTTTTCCAGTCCTTTTACCCACTTTTCTAAAGTGTTATATTGGGAATGATAATCTTTCAATTGATTCTTTAATTCCTCCCACATACTGAAAACCATATTACGCACTTCTGTATTTGGGATAACTTCCTGCTTGCTAGCTATACTATCGGATGGATGATTTCAATCAACTACCATTTTCGTGATATTTTATATATGATATATATTACCTCGAACGAAAAAAATAAAATTAATAAATGATATCAGGTTAGCAGAGGTAACGCCCTCCCGATCCTCTATGCGATTAGTTTTCACTGGAGAGCTCGAATACCGTTGCCTGATTATATGGTTCCCCTCTTAACCGATAATTTACTATAGTATAGTTTTTTGCAGGAGAGGTATGATTGTCTGGCGAATGTCGAAGAGCTTCACTGGCAATAGTCATGGCCTCTGATAAATTCTTTGCACCATGTGATACAACCGCATATACGGCCCCCAATTTGCGCAAAGAACTAGGGAGTAGTGGTTTACCTACTTTGGGGAGGAATTCATCCTTTTTTAGGAATGTATTGAACCATAATATACCTGGCTTTCCTGGGTCTTTTAACTGTCTGGAAGAAATGGCTTCCTGGATCCATATAAGCAATTGCTTCGCCCGTTCCTCATTCTTCTCTAGTGATCTGAATACCCGGGGAATGTCTTGTTGCCCCCAGTTTTTTCCATACCCAGTTACGTTTCCATTGAATATGCGCAAGTCTTTGATTTCAGCCGGGCGAATACAAAGCATTATCATTACATCGGCTAGGGCTTGTTTATCGGGTTTGTTAGACACATCATATGAATTCAGTCTTTCCTTAACCGATTCTAATGAGAAGTGGTCTGGATAATCGATTCCTTCATTTTCACGTAGCAATCTATTCCCCTTTTGAATTATATTAGCTGAACGAGTTGTGTCTGGAATAAATGTGGCTGAGATTATTTTTTCTGAGGCTCCGTGGTCTTTCAGCTCTCTTCGAAGTCTAGTGAGGCGCGATAGACTAGCGCTGTCATTAGGGGCCATTCCAGCTAAGGCTTTTGCTATAGCTTTAACTTCTACTTCACTAAGATTATCCCGAATGATACGCAGAGCCAAATCTCTAATAGTCTCTTTCGGTGAAATTTGACATGTATTCACCATTTCTGGTTCTGCTTCTTGGGTGATATCGGGAGTATCGGGAGCATTGGGTAAGGCTCCTCCTTTTTTCCGACCAGCTGTCTGCTTAGGAATCAATGCAAATACCTGTTCTTCGGTGAAGTTGTATCTTTTTTTAAGACGTCGTCGTGCCTGATCTCTCTTAACTTTATCTGTTAAAAGGATGTCCAATACTAGGACGTACTTACTAAGCTCTTTGATACTCATTTTGGTATTGAGCTCGTTTTCTGTTACATATCTAGTAGCGATACCAGCCATGTTGTTATTATTTGGTAATATGTAAGATATTTGGTTATACCTAGTTTATTTGGTATATACTATGCGGAGAAAGTTCAATTCGAAAAAAATAAATAATTCCACCATACCCAAGGACTGCAGATAGATGGGGTAAGCGAAAAAATAATAATAATTTGGGATTTTATATCGCCTAGTTGTAAAGAACAGAAAGGCTTTCCTATTCAAATATCCCACCTATAAACCCACTACTATTCGCTCTTTACCAAAGCATACCATTCTCCTGAAGTATGCTTATATTTTTTTGCCATTCCTCATCAGTATCAAGCCAGGAGGATGTGATCCCATCATCCTTAAATTCGCGACGGATAATTTCTTCTCCTATTAATCTTTCACGTACCGTCATGTCCATATATTCATTTGGATCTTCTTTCTCATCTTTCGCATAACCATACATTCGCGAATCAGTTTCCATCCTATCCCGAAATGCAATGGAATCGAGCCCGTCTTTTTCAGTAATGGTTACGAAGGCATCTGGATCTTCACCGAGCTCGACTGCCCTTTTTCTAAGGCGCTCTTCACGCTGGGCCCTAGCTGAGAGAATGGTAGGACTGGGAGGCGCTTTACATGATGCCTCTACAACATTTTGCTTAGATTCATCGTTTATTGGCTCATCATTCTGGGGAGGTTTGGATTCGGCCTTCAGTTCAGTATTATCAAGTATATCGGAAGAGGGCTTGGACTTATTAATTACTGCTGGTTTAGACAGTTCAGAAGTCTTAGATGTCTCTGACGTCCTAGATGTGAAGGCAATTGGGGGTTCCGCTTTCTTATCTCTTGGAGGCGTGCTCTTTTCTGGCTGTGGGGGAGTTGTTTTTTAAGGAATAATTCCCAGAACATTGAATGTGGGTATGATTATGGCCTCGCTGGCAGGTAAATCTTCCTGAGGTATATCAGAAAATTCTTCGATATCACCTAGGCCAAATTCACGGAGCTTGGCTATGATCTTGGAGCGGTTGAGAATATACTGATTCACCCTTACCCTATTAACTCGTGAACGCGTCTTATCAATGCCGATATGTGCAAACTTCTTTCCTAAATTACTATCAGAAAATGGTTTTTCGCCATTCTCTCCACACCATTCAAGATAATTCTGATACAATGATGTACAGCTTGGCTTGGATACCTTATCCTCAGCCTAAGACGCAATATAGTCAATTATAAATCGATTGGGATTAGGTAGTTGGTCTCGCATTATATCTGATTTCATTTTCGTTGCAGGAATTTCTTGTGGATTCCAATTTGATAAATCACAAGTAAGGAGATATTTCATAACCACGCCAGGTGCATCGGGGTGGTCCAGGATTTCTCCTAGTCGGTTAAAATATGCCATATTACCTCTACATCGTGCAGATACATCAAAACAAACTATACGAGAATCTCCTATATCTATTTGAGCGGGGCATCCTGATTGCTTGTAACCATATATCCCGCAAAATCTTTTAATCTCTTAGTTTCGAGATCTTTGCATTCTATGGATACTTTCCCTTCTGTTATAAGAGATTTAAGATGTCCATTAAATCTATGCCATTCTCCACTAGACATTCCAGTCTCATTCATAACAATAAGTTTTTGAGCTTGGATGATGCTATTAAAGCGCCCAAGCATTTTTTCTAAATCTGATCCTGCATAATGAAGATGCTCTCCTAGAACTTTATCACCAATAAAATCAGTGATAATATTTTTTCCACACTGTTGTAAAGTGGATTTTAGTACTAAGATTGTTCGAGGCTTCTTTTCTGGCTTCTGAACCAAATATGCCCACCAGTTCCAGATATATTCATTGAGTTTTTCATCTCCACTACAGATTACATTTAATACATGTCAGAGAATCAGATCCATGATTTCTTTATTAACCTTTGTTGCCAGCTTAGCTAAAAATCCTAGGAAAAGGTTAAAGAAATCTGAATCTGGTTGAGAAACACTTATGGGATATGGGAGGAAGTCATAATCTTCGTAAATGATTAGACCTTTAATAACTGCCTGGTCTATTAACGTTTTTAACTTTACTGATTCACCCCCATATTCGATTATTTTAATCTCAAATTTGGCAAGCTTTAGCTCAGCTCCCATATCGAAGTAAAGCCCATTTTCTGAATCCTTATGTTTTAATATCCAGATCGGTATTTTCTTTTGAATATAGGCAACGGTTGATTGGATTGCTTCATAAACTTCAGTGCGGGAGAATTTCTTACCTGTAGTACACATACGTATTAAATCCCACCATACGAAACGGTCTTTGGGGTTTGAAATTCTGGATTGTTCTAGTTTTACTGGACTTGGGAGCTTTTTCTCTCTATCCAAAGCAGTTTCGTTGATAGTAAGTTTTTTCGAAGAATTTCTCGTTCCAGGTTTTCGTTCATGATTTGCGCGATGGCAATAAAATCTAAATGATTTATTTTTTCGTATGATATACGCATTATCACTAGTATGTCCCCGATCACATAATGGACACTGTGATGGGGAGTTGCGAGTTAATGGAAATAAGTCTGGAATGTTTTCTGAGGGGAATGAGAGAGTATATCCTTCGATATAATTTTCCTCGAGTAATGATTCCACAAAATCAAAATCAGCCTGAGTGGCTTCGCCGTTAGTAGATACCTTTGGTACTGTATCATTACTTCTTTTGACTTCTGTCTCTGGAACTTTTAAGAGAGGACTGTCAACAACTTCTGATTCATTGTTAGGTGGACGAATCATAAAATCAAAAATGAATCCGTCTTTTGGGTACATTACTTTTTTTACCCGTTTATGTGAGCCAGTTTCTTTATCGATTTTAGGCGATCCAAGCATTCTCAGAGAGAAAGATTTGGAAGGACCTACATTTGCTATGTTGTCGATAATACCTTTTTTCTGCAATCCCACTGGAAGTTTTTCACAAAAAAGTTCGGTGAAAACTGAAACTTTAGCAATATTTGGGAGTCTCATGCCTGTAGTAGAGATGTGGAGAGACATTTTTTTTGCATCACTACTGCTGGCAATTGTTAAAGTTTTATCGTTCCATTCTGGAAATATTTCATGACATGTCTCTATAAAAGCACGATATAGGAGATTGCCTATCTCTTTGCGTGTTAACTTAGGTTCAATAGTATCAAGCACTTCTTGCGATAAATCAAAGTCAATAATAGGACGAAGAGGCTCATCACCATCGATGATTTCGTGTACGGAATGGCCTTCACGTTCTGAGAGTATGGCTTCTATTCCATCTGCATTGTCTGCGCCAAGGAATTGTCTCGGCCTAACAGTATCATCACAAATTTTATAAAAGTATGCACCTATATCGGAGGCTTTAAACCCCACAGGGGGCGGGGGCGTCTTTGAAGACTGATTGGCTCATTTTTTTCGAAAGATTTATAGTTATACCAAAACTCAAGGTATAATATTCGCAAGAAAAAAGTTTAAAATGAAATTAATTCCCCGACATTATTAATTGATATATACAAATGGAAGGCGGAAAAAAGGTGACACTCTGGAATTTTTATTATTGTCTATATATTCTTAGGACTGGCGAAGTGTGTAATCGGAGATGCTATGATCCAAAGGGATATAAAGTCTATCGGAATTCCAGGCAAGTTCCTTGTAAAGAATGCAGTGAGCCAACAAGATCCAAATATGATTATTGCGATACGCATGCAAAAAAACATAGATCAAGAGAACATTATCATCAGAAAAAGCAGGCTAAGTTAGCTTCGACGCAGATAGTGGTAGGTAATTTAGAGGTAAGCAAAAATGATACAACTTGTCACTAGTGGATCCTTTGGGATCATGTTACTAGAAAAAAATCAGACTATAGACGCTTCTATGGACGTCAGAAGTAGGTTTTGGGCAGTTTAGATTCCTGAAAAGCCGTCCAGATGGGTGTCCATAGCGTCCATAAAAAAAATTGGATCTCTTAACTTTTTTTTATTTTTTAGCATAGCATAGGAAAAGTTTCGAAAATTTTCCTACAACTTTTTTTTATTTTTTAGCATAGCATAGGAAAAGTTTCGAAAATTTTCCTACAACTTTACTTTTACTATGGACACTATGGACACTATGGACAAAGATAGAAGAAAACAAGCAATAAGCTTATAACCCCAAAAAAAGATACCATAGTTGTCCATAGAAGCGTCCACAGTGTCCACAGAAAAATTTCCATAGTATCTACAGCAATCGGCATACATATACCGGCGCAATAGTTAGACTACAAGATAATGTACTTCTTAGCAAATAAATGCTTACAACATCCTGCCAATATGCTGGCAGAGGTTGGGTTGCGAATTAGTGTCTCAACCGGCAATCAAAAGGGCCGGCCAAAATAATACATAATGCACCTCCAATTCTAGATACAAAAAATATGTGGCATAAATGCATATATATTGGGTTCCGGAAACATTCCCAGAACATTCCCGTCACTATCCCGTAACTATGTGAGGGTGTTTGATGCCATAACAGGATCACGTGACCATGGCGCAGTAAAGCGCAGTATAAATTCGCTTAATTTTGGCCAATACTATTTCACAATTTTGGCCAGATCTTTGAACATAATAACTCGGCACCCAAGCTGACCTAAAACTGGCAAAATAATAGAACCTTTCTAGCTCCCTGCCAGTTCCATGACAGTTCCACAATAGTTCCATGATACTATCAGGTCACTATCATGGCGCCAAGCAGGATCCTTGAATCACATGCCCAAAGATCGGCCGAAATTATGTTATAGTGCTGGTCGAAATTAATCACAGATCAACTGCGCCACCTGACACGATATTTTTTTACTACATTTTGGGATCTAGAAAGGCAACAAAATAGGTAAAGAAGGAAAACACCCTCGACACCTTAATAGGCAACCAAAGAGGCACAGAATGGCAGAAACTTTGTCATAAAACTTAGGGTCCAAACAATTGCAGACAAGCCAGACCTCCAACATAGAATTCAACAGCCAATCAATCACAGAACCCCAATATCATAAATTATATTAAAAAAACAATTATCAGCGCACAGAACTAAATAAAAATAGGTACATTTCGATTATTTAGTAATAGTAATATTTAGGTTATTTAATCACATGATCCCCAAATAATAAATGGGAAAAGCTAAAGAAAAGTAAATTCAAAGGGAAGGAATATAGTAAGAAAAAAAACTAGGTATACGAAATCATCATAGACAAGTTATTTAGATAGATTATTTAATCATATTTAGGTTATTAACTTTAGATCATTTAGATATATTTAGACCATTTAGTTATATTTAGATTATTTAGTTATATTTAGACCATTTAGTTATATTTAGATTATTTGGTTACATTTAGACCATTTAGTTATATTTAGATTATTTATAGTCATACTTAGATTATTTAGTTATATTTAGATTATTTTATTACTAAATAACCTAGTCTAAGCCGTTTATGACTAAACGATATAATTATATCGTTTAGTCATAAACGGCTACTCATTCTTTATATCATATAATAGTAAAAAATGTTTTTGGTAAACTTAAGAATAGATTTAGCTGTTTAAAAGGACTATTTGTTAAAAAAATATCAATTATAATTAAGATTGCTTGCCAAAACTGCCAAAACTAGGTTTTGACAGACAACCAAAAATGGCAAAATGCCAAAACTACCAAAACCGCTGAAACTGTTTCAGCATTTTATTATATGATATACATATAGTTTTGGCATTTCCTATAATTTGCAGTTTGCAGATTTCTGACATTGATTAAATAAACTGATTTACTGATTAACTGATTGATAATCTTTTTTTTTAAAATAATTTTTTTTAAAAAAAAAATTTTTTTTTTCTACTTTCAAATAAAAAAAAGGTAAAAAAAAAAGGTTAGAAGCCAGAACTCAGAAATTGACTTATAAAATTTGTTTTTTTAAAGTAAAAAAAAAATTTATTTTTCTTTCTTTTTTTGTAGGATGCTAAGCGAATACTATGAACCTGACTTTAGAATTGAAATAAATAGAGGGAGAAGTCAACTTCGTTATTAATAGAAACGTTTTTAACATTTCTTCTTTTATTTTTATAGATTGCCAGATGAATACCATGAACTGGACTCTAGAATTGAGGTAAATGGAGAGGAGAAGATCGACTTCATTGTTAATAAAAATATTTCTAATGTTTTTTCTTTTATTTTTTATAAGTTACCAGATGAATACCATGAACCAAACTCTAGAATTGAGGTAAATGGAGAGAGGGGTCAACTTCATTATTAATAGAAGTGTTTCTAACATTTCTTTTTTTATTTTTTATAGGTTGTCAGACAAATACTACGAACTGAACTCTAAAATTAAGTAAATAGAAAGGGGAAGATCAACTTCATTATTAATAGAAACATTTCTAACGTTTCTTCTTTTCTTTGTTGTAGGTTGCCAGACAAATACTAGTCATCAGGAAATTTTATAATGCGAAAAGTTGCACAAGATTACGCATCGTAATATTTTGTAAGTTTCCAGATCCGCCGCAAGTTTGTGGAAGAGTAATATTTTGTAACTTTTTAAATATTTCAAAATATTATGATATGCTTAGTTTCGTAATTTTATGGTTTGTAATATTCTGTAATTTTACGCATTCGCAATATTTCGTAATTTTACATAATATTTCGTAAGTTTCCAGACCTGCCGCAAGTTTGCATAAGCGTAATATTTTGTAACTTTTTAAAATATTTTAAAATATTACGATATGCAAAGTTTCATAATTTTACAGTTCATAATATTGTGTAATTTTATTGCGTAATATTTCGCAACTTTTTAAAATATTTTAAAATATTACGATACAAAGTTTCATAATTTTATGGTTCGTAATATTTTGTAATTTTATTGCATAATATTTCGCAACTTTTTAAAATATTTTGACGATTTGTAATTTTACATAAATATTTTGTAATGTTTCAAAATTCATTTTTGTACTATAAGTTTATATAATGTATATTTTATTAGATATAATATGAATTAAATTATAAAAAATTACAAGTATTTATTACTATATACAGAATATATAAAAGTAAAAAAAGAAAGAGTAACGATATAATTAGATGTAAAAAGAAGAGAAACAGCTATAGTAATGTTGGTATTAGATATAAAGATAAAAGAAATATTGTTAGTATTGTTAGTGTTGTTAATATTAGAGTAAAAAGAGTTAAAGAAACAGTAAAAACATGGATATTATCGTTAGTATTAAAGTACAAGTAAAAGAAAAAAAGAAAACATAGATAGTATTATTAGTATTACGATATAAAGTAACAATTAGGGTAAAAAACGCGTTAGTATTAAAATAATTAGTATTAATAAACAAATATTTCTATACCTGCAAAAAACATGTTGTTGGTATTAAGTAAAAGGAGTAAAAAAAACATAATTAGTATTGTTAGTATCGTTAGTATTGAAGTAAAAGTAAAAAGGAATAAAGGAAATATGGATATTATTGTTAGTATTACAACACAAAGTAACAGAGGTAAAAAGAAAACGAAAATAATTAGTATTAATAAACAAATATTTCTATACCTGCAAAGAATAAACTAAAAATAAAAGAAAGAGGAGACAAAATAAAAAATAAACATGTTGTTAGTATTAAGTAAAAGGAGTAAAAAAACATAATTAGTATTATTAGTATCGATCGTTAGTATTAAAGTACAAGTAAAAAGAAATAAAGGAAACATGTATATTATTGTCAGTATTACGATACAAAGTAAAAAAGAAGTAAAAAATAATGAAATAATTAGTATTAATAAACAAATATTTCTATACCTGCAAAGCAATAAATTATGAAATATATGTAAATATTCTGTATATAATTAAAAAATATTGAACAAAAAGATAAAGAAATAATAAAAAGAAGAGAAAAATATTGAACAAAAAAATAAGAAATAAAGAGACAAAAAATAAATAGGACAAAAAACGCGTACAGATTAAATCACATGCAAGGATCAGCCTAATTTTGATTAGCCAGAAAATACGTTACTGTATATGCAATCATGCACAATCATATCATGCAGATTTATTTATTTAATTATCAACAATACGAGCGTGACATAAATAAATCGTGACTGAAACTTGTGTTCAATTTGTGTTCAATTTGTGTTAATAATTCTGGTAAAAAATTATTAATTTTGGCCAAATTTCGTTAAATTTGTTAAATTTGTGTTGAATTTGTGTTGAATTTGTGTTGCGTAATTTTTTATTTATCATAAGGGGATAATATTTAGTAATTGCATATACTGTATGTATGATGTACAAGACTTTTTTTATGATTTTTTTAAGAAATGTATGCAAAATATTTAATCAGAATATAATTGTTTTTATTTTTAAATATGATATATTGATATGAAATCAAACTAAGATTTTTTTTTATTAATCATGATATTTATATTTAGATAATCCATATCTGCACGAGATTTAATTAATATGTTTAATGATAAGAGTGTAATAAATTAAATTTTAATTGAAACGAGAAATAAAATCAAACCAAAGAGGTATTGTTCAAATTTTATTTAAAGTGACATTTTACGACTTTCTTTCTACCCAAATTTTTACTCATCCAAAATCAAATTATAAAAATCAAATCTAATCTAATAATGCCTCGCCACACACATTCATATCATTCCCACTATAACGTCCATTGGAACTGGACTATGATAGATGAGCTGGTTGACATACACTGAGACAGAAACTGCGCCTACCACAATATTAATGGTAGAAGCCGCCATGATTTTTGGGACTCTGTTGCCAATAGGTTCATATGACTAATATCTATAATTTCTTTAAGAAAGAATTTAAATTCAAGGCAAACGCGGTATAGTAGCCAATATCTTTATTAATTAGAATTTAAATTCAAGGCGAACGCGGCATAGTAGCCTTTATCTTTATTAATTATAATTAAATCGATACAATTTACAAAATATATAAAAAGAAACAAAATAAAATAAAACTAACTAAAAACAAAGCTATATAGGCTTAGCTTTAATATTTTGGCTTGATTTTAATTATTTGGCTTAAATCTTATTACATCACTTAATTTACTAATAATAAAAATAAATATAAATATAGCTAACCAAAAATGTGGTGGAAAAGAAAGTTCTAATTATTTACTTATACAACTTGGTACAATATATATTGAAATAAAGAACTACCCTTTAATGGTTCATATGTAGTAGTTACCAGTACTCCTATTAATTGGTGGATATTTGTAGAACTAAAAAAAGGAAAAGATCCTATTAGAAAACTTACATTAAGAATGCATGGAATTATGTCTCATAATGCAGATTGTAAAAAAGTTTTTTCTATATTAGGATGATTTCTTAATAGATGATGTACCAAGTAAGTAAATTTGAAATATTCAAACATTAAATTTTTTAGTTATTTCATTTAATATTTTGCTTTTATAATTGAATTAACATCAAATAGCTTCAAGCAATGATACAAATGCATTCATATCTTATAATGAATGCAAATCAAAGTGAAATATATAAATGATGAAAATAATTTTAAAAGAGTTTGACATAATATTAAATCAAGTTGCATTATCAATAAATAATGGAATTGATTTGTTTGATGATGAAAATGATGAAAATCTTGCTAATTTTGAGAATATTAATGAGATTGAAGAAGCTGTAGATTTAGAAGGAGTAAATTATAATGAATTAGAAATTACAAATTTTATTGATTTATCAACAAGTTTATTAAATAATAAAAAAGATGAAAAAAATAAGGAAGTAAGTATAATGAATCATGGAGACTTAAATTTTGATGTTAATAAATTAATAAATAGGTTTGAAGAATCAATTTAATTATTTATTTTTATCATTTACAAAATATTGTATTTTATAGATTATTATTATTTATATATATCTTTTTTATATTATCAATATATTAGAATTTTTTTACAATTCATAGATAGTCACATTGCCCATTTGTCATAAATGATACAATCCTGATTATTGTTTTATTTTTTATTTTTTATTATGATTCCATGTTCTCTAATTAGTTTGATTTTTTTTATTATTAAAAATTTTTTTATTATAAAATATATTTTTTATTACAAAATTATAAACCTTCATAATAAAAATATAGGATGGGATATGGGATATAGGATATGGGATAGGATATGGGATATAGGATATGGATGGGATTGGGATTTGGGATTGGAATGGGATTATGACAAATGGGATGGAATGGGATTGGGATTGGTATTGGAATTTGGATAAAATGGGATATGGGATTTTTCCAATCCCATTAATATAGGTGGCAAGTATACCCACAACAGATAAAAAATTTTGATACTGTATAATCACAAATTTGCTTTTTGAATAATTCAATTGTATTTGATTTGGTATACTTAGTAATTGATTGTTAATATCCTACTTTTCTTTTTTTAGTTGGTACTTCTAGTTGATTTTTCTTACGTATTTTAACTATAAACAAAAATTTTTCCTTAACATCATAGGGCATTTTATAACAGCTAAATGCTAAATGTATTTCTATATTATTTAGTTTATCATATATTTGAATTCATGAACAATATTTACATTTGCAACTTTGATGTTCTTCCTTTCTTTTTCCAAAAGTCATAAAAAAATTCCTTCTTTTAGTTTTAGAAATTGGTTTTTTTGATAAAAAAAATATTGGATTTTCACTTTTACTCATAATTTATTTTTCCAAAAAAAAGACAGAAGACAAATAAAAACTTGTAAACTACAAGGAAATTTCAAACAAATATGCAAAAACTTTGTATAAAATATAAAACGTATAAATGCAATACGATGACATTATTGGTGTAAATTATTTTGACAATTCAGCAATTTGGCAATTTTGATTAATTATGCCTATAAAAATACAATATGGCTAATATGGCATTACATCAAAAAAAATTTTATGCCAAAATTAATTATGGTATATTTTTATAAACATAATGACAGCCTCTGAATATGATTATTGGAACCTTGTCATGATAATTGATGTGATATCTACTATGTTTACTAGTATCAAAATGGCCAAAGTGTACATGATTACACTTATGTTACTTAGAAATTATTCCCAAAGTGTACGAAACAGTTATCTTAATGTGATATTTTTGTATTTAGGGGCCTTACATAATGCCAAAACCATAATTAATTCGTGAAGAAGTATATACATACCTACTAAAATCACTTATTTTTGATCTATAATAGAACTTAATATTATTATTAAATCTTATAAAACAAACCAATAGAAATGTGTAATTCATATTGCTTTATCATTTTATTGATTTAGTTTTTTTTTATGTTATTTGATTCATAATTTATAAAAGTTTGAAGTCATATAATATTATTGTGATTTATAAGTAACAGCTATTATAATGCATCCAAATCTTAAAAAGTTTTATAATTAAATATATACTACATTCTGATCCTAATCTAAAGAAATTTTATTATTAATACATTCTAATCTTATAGTAAATAAATTATAATCAACATACTTTAATCCAATTATTAAACTTGTAGCTAATACCAAAATTTAAGTAAATACTTACTATATAAAAACAATCAAATTTTATATTCTTATCTGTTGAAATATTTATCCAAATAAAAAAATAGTTCATGTTCACATTCAGGAAAGAATAGAATTTTATTAGTTAAAAACATTCATCAAGAAGAATAAATTGTATATATATCCAATATTAACACATATTTTTTATTTATGGATGTCAGGAAACAGTATGTCAATTTTTATTTCATTAATAATTTTATTTTTAATAGTATCTATAGAATAAATAAATTATATATGAATAAATATATATTTTAAAATAATAAATAATAAATAAAATTAATATAGTAAATATTAAAAAAAAAAAAGTTTCTAATGGTAAATTTAGAATCCTTAAGGAATCTATAAAAGTCTTTCAACAGGAATCCTCGTGGGTGGAGTGAATTAGATTCCTTAGAGATTTTCATTAATTTGTAATCTGCAATAGAAGTAGAAATCGGCAATAATAAAATTTGGGGCTAGATTTACCAAATTTGGGGGTCGTCTAAAGTAGGGTGTCCAGGATGGGTTGATCACGATTTTTTCACGATTTTGGTCATTTTTTCACGCCAAAATCATGATCGCGATAAAATTTGATTGGATAATTAAGATAACATGTGATCATAATTTCAATAATTAGAATTATGATAAAGTTAGTTTTGGTTGAAGTTACCCTAACTCCGGCCAACTCATGATTTTTCGCGATTTCACGATTTTCACACCACAATTTTAGGGTCATCGTGACAACCCATCCTGGACACCCTAGTCTAAATCACGTGATCTGATTTCAGGATTTGTCGTAAATGTCACGTGATTTATAGGAAAAATGTGCGCAAAGTAAAATTTCTTAAAAATATCAATAAATTAATAAATCAATAAATCAGTAAAATTTCTTAAAAATATCAAAAAAAATTTAAATAGTTTGTGATCTATAAACAAAAATAAAAATTCAAATAAAAATCCGCCTATATTTACTGTTTTATTTAAGTTTTAAATGTAATTTTTTTTCTAATATTTATATATTTAAAAATTTAAAAATTTGTAATAATTTTTTTCGAAGTGAATTCCAACCATTAGCATCAAAATACTAATAAATAATTTTAAGTTTTTCCGTTTGAATTATCATCAAAATGCGAGATGATCAGATCCACAGAAACTTCTAACATAGAAATAAAAAATTGCATCCTCTCAGCATCACCCATCTCTTCAACATGCCAGTACCTATTACGCATTCTTTTGGTTAATTCGTCCACAGCGATTTTTTGATTTTCAGCGCCTTTCTGTTGCTCTGTTTGAACATATTCTATGAATGATTCTTGACTTTCATATACCTCGAACTCACTTTCTTCAAATATTTTGTGAAATATTTGCCATACTTCAGAGGTCAACAATTTATTGCCGTACATATGTTCGTAAAAAATATGTTTGTATGGTAATAAATATCGATGGCAAAACAAGTAGGAACAATCGAAAGACGTAAGACCTGGCACACCTTTTCCCTTTTCAAGACGATTCATTACAGTACAGGCCTATTTGATGATTAATTGTTGAAATGGGAAGGGGAACTTTTGGATTTCTTCAAGAATATCATCATCAACACCATAGGCGGATACTTTCTTAATGCGAAAATCAAAGGATGCACTTTCAGCTTCAGATCTTTTTTTGCAATCGATATTGACAATCCCATGAATGGCACCTTAGATTATAAAAAACTTTGGGTTAGGCATGCAGTCAAAATAACCAAAAAAAAAAATTGTTACATACCAATCAAACCGTATAATGAGGATGTTACTTTCTTTAATTCGCTATGAAAAGATTCTATCGAGTTCGTTGATGTGACTTGTAAAAGCAGGGGAGAATGTTGACAAGCCCATAAACCCTATTTTTCTGTATTTTTCGCATAATTCCTTTTAATATAATTTTGTATAGAAGGAACAGAACAATGATTGATAGCATCTTGAATAAGACTTTCACATCCAATTTTTGTTCTTTTATGCATTGCCGCGATCATGATGTCTTGAGGTTTTTTTTCATGAATTCTTTGCATCCATGTTCTCATAATATGGACAACACAAAGAAGAACCTGGTACTCTTGCTCACCAGCAGTCATGCTGGGAAAACTCTTTGTAATGCTCTTGGCTTCGATATTACTCTGATCAGAAAGTATGTAATGGGGAGACCAACGACAACACTTGTTGCGAATTATTGTTAAAGCTTCTGCAACTGTGTTCATGTCTTCGCTACTTACGAAAAAATGGGCGCCTACATTCCAATATCTGTAAGTATCACAAACGTAAAGAGTAAATAGACGTCAGTTGTACCAGTTGGTCTTATGTGTTGAATCCATAAGCGTCAACCACCTGTGACATTCAAGTTTCTTTAGTTATTCTAGATGCGCAAACACAATACCTTTAGTCGACCGTTGAGGGACACGATAACTTTCAACATGATACCCCTGCTCTGTTAAAAAGGAAATAGACTCTGAAATATCTAATCTTAAATCCACATTTCTAATAAGATGAGCTTCTGTAGGCCCACGAACTTTATATTTGATATTTGCCACTTCTTTACGCCTCAGTTCGCACGCACATTCACCAAGACCTAACTCTAATGTCACGTATTCCTTGACGGCAGATGTGATTGCTGGAGGTGAATAATTTTTGGCTGCTTCTATTTCAACTAAACTTCTAATGGCTTTTGATTGTTTTATCCTATCGATTTCTGATAAAGAATGAGTATGGTTTGGAGAGTTTTTGTATCATTTTACTTGAACTACATTTAAAGAAGCTATCCAGGAAATTTCAATCATCACAGAACATATGCCAGATGGCCATATCTTGGTTATTCTGCGTTTTTCATTTTTGATATTTTCTTTTTGTCGGGTGCTTGATTCGCAATGCTTCATAAAACGATAAGTGAAAGTTTTTTGAATATCGCCATTCACATATTCATACGAGTCCCATTTCATTCAAATATTCAAAACTAATGGCCACCACTTATCATTAAAATCCTCCATTGGAATTTCTAAAGCACGGTCTACATCAAAAAGATGATCTTGTTTTTCATTTGTTGTGAAATTTGTTGTTAACGTTATAATTAAAGGAACGGAAGCTGAAGGCGTAGGGGTGATAGCAAACAGTGAAGAAGTAGTAGACATGATAGCAACAGAACAGTGAAAAATTAAGATTATTTTTTATTTAACATGAGAAGAAAAGAAAATGAAAAAATAAAAATAAAAAAAATAGATCATGTAAAACTGATAACAATTAAACCAATCATTGTTTGTTAATTTCTGATAATCTTCCGGTTAATCCTGAAATCAGATCACATGATTTGCCCCGCTTTAGATGACCCCCAAATTTGGTAATATTTATGTAGATCATAATTATTCATAAGAGGATTACACAATCATTTACATAGGGGGAAATCACATTAATAGATAGCCAATTACTGTAACTTTTTATTCGTAAAAAATCTTTTTCTCAAAATCATTTCTTAAAAACTTTTATCAGATATAACGTGAGATTCCCATATGCCGATCATTTCTCTACTTCTATTACGGATCACTAATTAATTACGAAATTTTTAGAATCCCTAAAGATCTGTGCCCAAAAAATTTAAAAATAAGATTCTAATAAAAAATAAAAATAAAATGATTGTTTTTTTAATCATTTAAACGCGTTTTAATAAAAAAAAAAAGTTTCCTTTATTCATTTTAATAAAAAAAACCCATTGATCATTTTAATAAAAACGAACAATTTCTTTAACAACTTTAATAAATATAAATTGATCATAATATAAATCAATAGCTCACTCACAGCACCTGAAGTACACTAGTTATAAATCAAAAAACTAGTTCTATTGTATGATTCATAATATGATATCATGTGAAATCCCCTGGTATAACATTCATTTTTCTCCTTTAGATTTGTCATTGGTTTCTTATTGTTATTACATAACATAAGATTTATTTTTTATTGCTATAATTATAACGAAGTAAAATTTTTATTATTAAATAAATAGGCCAGCTATTATTTGATGAAATTATTTGACGAAATTATTAATGACTACTATTATTTGATGAAATTATTAATAACTACTATTATTTGATGAAATTATTAATGACTAAATGGTGAAGTATCTTTAGCTATAGAGTGTTCACTAAATTCAAATTATTAAAATATGAAAGCCTTGAAGGCCTCTTTTGCGCTCTTGATTCCTCGAATCCTTCTTTAACTTCACGAGCTAACAACTAAATTCATGATTAATTATTAATGCACGTCGTTTGTTGTAAGTGATAATTCAAGCATTGAATACTTACAGCCCACTTTATCTCACATTCGTAAAACAACACAAAATCTTCCATCTCTGTGAAGTCCCTTGGGAGGTTTGCATTATCTACCTCATTAAGCCGGAACTTTCCTTCTAAATTTAGCAGCATTATTAGAACAGTAGAGTGAGTAAAAAATTAAAATACAACGGATAATAATTTAAATCAAAATGTAAATGGCCTACCACAATAATCCATGAATTGCAAATGGATTCGAAGTCGGAAACTTTGGCCGCCAAAGACGGCAAGAGATTTTGGTAGTCGCCTTCTACACTTGGCGTTATCTTTTATTATGTTTAGGAAAATTTTTTGAAGATTGTTTGATATTTTTGAAGCGTCCGCTAACTCTTTGTCATCCTTAGCATTTGGCCTTGAGCCTTCCACATAAACCAACTGAAACTTGTCGGCAGTGTTTAGATATCCTATACCATCAGCACATTCGCGTTTTACATGGTTTTTAGTCCCAATCTCACCAAATTCATAGTTTATCGATGAAATATACCACAGGGCGGCCTGTAAGCATGGATGGACAAAAGAGTTCAAATGTGGTTTTTCTAGTGTAGTTAAGTCAAGTAGAGGATTTCGTGGACCCATCGAAAATGCCATGATGCTATTAAATTAAGTAAACATCCTGTAAGTGTAACACTCTTCTAAGTGAGAGCAAAAAGAAATTGTACTTACAATAATGGTAACGTTCTGCGTAAGATTCGCACGGCTGATACCATCAGCGGATCTTGATCTGAACAGCACAAATCATCAATTTTTGTGTGCCAATCTTCGCCCGTCAAATTTTGATGAAAGAAATCCGTAAGGAATTCATGTAAATGAGATGGGATTAAATTTTCAACTCTATCATCAAGCTCTTTAAGATATGGTATCAGAGTACTGGAAGAAAGTTGTTTAACAAAATTAGAATTGGACCGTAAATCCATTAAAGTATCCTACGAGTATAGCTCATTGTGACGTTGGCAGATTGCTCTCATATTCTCAGAACACTGAACGTCGAGCCCAATTAAGCTTTGAAGGGATTTTTCACTTGACTCCTATAATAACAATACCATCAAATATAATTCCTAAAGCTGTACAATACAAAAAGAGTTTGCACACTTACCACAACTTCTTCTTCTGCTCCACGCTTCCTCGAAACTTCGCTAGTGCTTGAAGCTTCTGGGGTAGAAAATTTCTATAAATGGGTTAGTAACCAGGGTTAAGATAATGTTTCAATAGTGCAATTAATTACCGAAGGCGAAACAGACACTGAGAGTATTTTTTTATCTTCAACGGTAAGCTGAACTTCTGTTTTAAACAATGATTGTTTGACGACTAGTAATTCCCTCTTGGATTCTTCAAGCGCCTGTGAAATTGAATTGTTTTCCGTTACATAATAAAAGATTGGTTATTTATAAAATTTTTTTCTAGCTGTAAGCTATAATTAATATAAGTATTGTATATGTCATCAACAAAAGCAATTTACCTTTGCATCCATTCTTTTTAAAAAAGTAGAAGCTTCCTCCGAATTAAACATCTGTTCCAAACTGTTGTAAAATCTGGTGGCTTTGTTTCTCGCATTCTTTGACATTGCTTGATGATTCATAAATGAGTGGATATGACTTTTAAATTCATCTTGACACAGTTGTTGGTCAAATGCTCTTAGACGCAAACATTTACTATCCAAAAAATCAAGACATTTAGGAAAACACCACTCCTTGTATGAAGTTTGTTCGAAATAAAGGGAAATCGCGTCTGAAGGTTCCATCTTGGAAGTAATAATCGATTAAATTAGTGTCAATAATTAAGTAATCGCATTAAGCTTATGTATAAATATTTGCATCGACATAATAAGTATCTGAAAAGAGGCCGTCACACTAGGGCACTAAGTAGGATAATCAAGATAATAATCCTCATAGTGGGCGTCTATGACAGCTTCTCCCAAACATCGACCATATAGACAGAACTAGTAAAGTAAAGGCCATATGTGCCGTAGGCTACTTATTAAATCCAATATACTGGAAAAAGACCGGCACACTAGGGCACTAAGTAGGATAATCAAGATGATAATCCTCATAGTGGGCGTCTATGACAGCTTCTCCCAAACATCGACCATATAGACAGAACTAGTAAAGTAAAGGCCATATGTGCCGTAGGCTACTTATTAAATCCAATATACTGGAAAAAGACCGGCACACTAGGGCACTAAGTAGGATAATCAAGATGATAATCCTCATAGTGGGCGTCTATGACAGCTTCTCCCAAACATCGACCATATAGACAGAACTAGTAAAGTAAAGGCCATATGTGCCGTAGGCTACTTATTAAATCCAATATACTGGAAAAAGACCGGCACACTAGGGCACTAAGTAGGATAATCAAGATGATAATCCTCTTAGTGGGCGTCTATGACAGCTTCTCCCAAACATCGACCATATAGACAGAACTAGTAAAGTAAAGGCCATATGTGCCGTAGGCTACTTATTAAATCCAATATACTGGAAAAAGACCGGCACACTAGGGCACTAAGTAGGATAACCAAAATGATAATCCTCCTAGTGGACGTTTATGACAGCCTCCCCCAAACATCGACCACATGGACAGTGCTAGTGTTTAATCTACACGTACAAGGGCCACATGTGCCGTAGGATATTGTGTATGCAAAAGTAACTATAAAAAGCATAAAAGAAAAATTACTTAACTGTTAACTAGTACGCGAAACGAAAAGTTTTCTCAGATCTCGCGCATGTGAATTTCGCGTTTGTGAGCAGTGCTTAAGGATAGGCTGAACGGCGATCATTTTGATTAGTAGATCACTATCTAAAAAGTAACGTGATTTTTCGCACAAGAAAAAAATTTTTTTTATAATTAAAAAACTTTTACAACTTTAATAAATACTTAATAAAAACGTTTATTATTAGTTTATTACAAAGAAAAGTTTATATTATTTAATAGTTTTTATGTTTAAAGCAATAAAATATAAAGTAGTAACGTCCGAATGAGCTGAATGAACGAAACCATAATTATAAGTAACATATTAACTGCTTAAAAAAACATTATTTTATTATTAATGTATATAATATATTCACAGATTTTACTTATTAAAAACATTATATCTGTCTATATATAAAGTACTGTTACATTAATATAATATAAATTTTATATTGATATCTGATTACTTTTATTTTAATTCTCCTTCCGATGTTCGCTATTAAATAAAACGGCATTTTTTTGGTTAGCATGGTTTCTCGTAATTTCTTATAATTTCTTATAATTTTAGAATTTCTGCAGAAATTATGAAAATCGTGTTATTATTACACAAAAAAATTTTGCCACATGATCTGTAAGTAATCGGGAAGCCGTGGATATCATTGATCTGCCGTGATGATAATGATATCGAGGCTGATCCGTGAAAACTAATTTATACTACGGAGACTAACGTCCTGTATACAATTTTTAATTATTGATACACTTTTTAGCTTATTCTTTTAAATAAACATCATCCATAGTATAAATTGAAAATAATCACCGTTCAGCCAGGACCCCGGTTAATTATAATAAAGGTCATATGCAAAAAACGTATATTTTTTTGCATTTTTAACAGGAAGGTCATATGAAAAAATGGGTATTTTGAGTAAAGGTTACATGCAAAAATAGAGTATCACTAAATTAGGTCACAGTAAAAAAAGTATATAATTTTGGATAAATATTTAAGGTCATATGTAATGCTTTATTATAAAGTGTATATTTTGACTATAATGCTGTAATGCCATACTATAATGCTGTAAATTAATATGGATATTGTACATTGATTTTTTTCTAGATCAAAAATTTAATGCTAATTTAAGATATTTTTCTATTTTTTTACATATTAAATTGTTTAAGCAAGAAATAGCTAATTGCTTTTTTTTCCAGGAGTTTGTAGCTTTTTATTACAGCATTACAAAATAATATACAGCATATGCTAAAATATGTTTGGATTGAAATTTAGTTTTGCCATCAGATTTAAATTGCCAAAATATGTTAAAATGTTAGTATTATAGAATACAGAGTTATGTAATTGCAGATTTGCAAATTATTTTAGGTAAATTTTGATTTTCATTTTCTTGAACTATAGAAATGAGTAAGCTACTAAACTTATTATTTTTTTTTATTTTAAGAACGTTATTGATGTTCTTTTTGTTTTATTTATTTTTGTAGAAACAAATTGGGATCTTTTGACTTGAAAATAAATTTGAAAAGAGAATAATAGGTAAAATTTAAAGGGGGCAATTTCTTTAATGGGTGATAAAGAAAAAGATGTTCTTTAATAATTTTGTTTGAGAACATTACTAATGTTCTTTTTTGTCTATTTTGTAGGATTTGATTCAAATTTTCTGGCTTAAATTTGAAAAGAGAGATGTTTTTCTTAACAATTTGGTTTAAGAATATAACTAACGCCTTTTATTTTCATTTTTATAAAATGCATGCGTACTAGGGATGTAATCTTTATTAAAAAGCAGGTCCTTATAGCAATTATTCTTTTATTTAAGAATTCTAACAATAAAAGAACTGAAGTAATGTGATGTTAAAAGTAATACAAGTAATGCATATTCTGCAGAGATTATAGCAGTTATAAAATTATAAATTATAAAATTAAATCTAATAGAGAAATTCTGGCTAGTTTCAGTTTAAAAATAATATAATCCGGTTAATCCATATTTTTAATACAAAATCTTTTTTTTCGTTAAAATTTACTATGAGGTCATATGATAAAAGTGGATATTTATAGTACAATAGAAGGTCATATGATAAAAATGTATATTTATATGGCAAAATTTATGTATATTCCATTGGATTTTTAATTAGTACTGCGGATGTGACCTCTATTATAATTATCCGGGGTCCTGTTCAGCCTACCCTTAAAATACGAATCGAATTTACCGGCTAAATATCCGGAATAAGAAATGAAGGTCCGTTTAGGTTCGTTTTAGGGGGGGTCGTCTAAAGCCGGTTCGGTCACGTGATTAATCGATCGGACCGGTCCGGAAAGTCACGCAAATAAATCGTGTAACACTTTTTTTTTTTTTTGAAACGAAATTTTTTAGTTTTTTTTTTAATTTTTTAATAATCAAACTTTTTTCTAATGTATCTTTTTTTTAATGAAATTAAAATTTATTATAAAAAATAATTTTCATAAACGTTGAGACGCCTTTACTTCAATTGATTATTAAAATAGGTTCCAAACGATCTTTTAATTCTCTAATAAATGCACCAGTTTATTCTGTACGTATTACCTCTAACTTCAACTCTCCAATATGTATCACGCACTCTTTCCATTAACTCACTTATACTTAATCGTCGATTTTCCATTGCCTTCTCAGCTTCGGTCATTTGAGAAACTGGCACCTCAAAGTCAACTTTTTCGCGATGTATATATATCTCAAACCCAGATTAATCAAACATTTGTTGAAATTTCTTCCATACGTCTGGTATTAACAGCTTCGTAGTACCATACATATTTTCATGAAATATATGGCGGCAAAGTAACAAGTACCTATGAAAAAACAAGCAATAACAGCTTGGAAGTGCAAGACCTGGTGCTAATTTGCCTTTCTTTAGTCGTCCTTCAACAGCACAAATTTCATTAATAAGCATTTGTTGAACAGGAAACGGAAATTTGTGAACTTCATGAAGAACCTCATCATCAATACTAATGGTTGAAATTTTTTTAATGCGAAATTCATGGGCAACATGTTCTGAGTCAGAACATTTTTTATCTAGTGCAACTATCTTGTGAGATGCACCTGATAAATATCATTGAAATTTTAATTAGAATTTGTGAAAAATAATACAAAATTATTAATATAAGATACACAACATACCAATTAACCCGTGTTGTGGGGAAGTTGTTCTTTTTAATTCACCGTGATATGATTTCCAAAGCATTTGTTGAGCTCACCTGCAAGAGAAGAGGGGAATGCTGTCGTGCCCAGAGTACCCACTGGTACATATTCTTAATATAGTTTCTTGTGATGTATTTTTTAATAATCGGTTTTGAACACTCATCAATTGCTTGTTTAACAATGCCCTCACACCCAATCCTAGTTCTTTTATGCATAGCAAGAATCATTTTTTGTCGTGTCTTTTTATCAAAATAAAGTTATGAATTATTTTTATTTGATATTATTTTATCTAATTTTGTGATTGCTTTTACAGTTTTATTTTCTGTTGGTTTGTGGTCAGTCCTGCTTTGGATGAAAATTGATTTTAAAGACAATATTTAGGTGTTTCTTATTCATCCAGGTTCGCATGACATGCACTGTGCAAAACATAACACACTCTTGTTCGCCATTTTGAAGTCCTGGAAAAGCCATCTTAATACTATCTTAATACTATGGGATTCTATGTTACTTTGATCAGAGAGAAAATATCTTGGATTCCAACAACGTGCAAATTGTTTGATTGCCTTTAAGCCCTCTGCAACAGTATCGCTATTTTCATTACTTACGAAGAAGTGGGCCTCAACATCCCAACATCCATAGTTATTACGAACATACAAGGTGAACAAACGACAATCATACTTATTGGTTTTGTGCGTGGAGTCTATAAGCGTTAACCATCCGTGTAGCTCAAGAATTTTGATGTGGTTGGGATGTATAAAAACAAAACCAAAGGTGGATAGGTGGTGAATTTCATAATAATTGACTAAGTATTCCTGTTTTTATAAAAAAGAAAGTCTCTCGAATATTCAATTCTTGTTGAGGATTTCCAACAAAACGTGCATCATGAGATCCATGTATTTTATATTTTATGTTTGTAACTTCCTTTCCTCTTAACTCTCTCACACTTTCTCCTAAATCCATCTTTTCAGTTGCATACTCCTTTACTGCATTAACAATTTCTGGTGGTCGGTAATTCTTTATGGCTTCTTGCGTGACTAAATTACGAACAATTTGTGACCGTTTTTCACTTTCCTCCAAAGTGTGTGAATGATCAGGTGAATCTTATTTTTATAGCTAAACCTAGTCCATATATTTGACACAAGTGGCCACCACTCCTTATCAAATTCTTCCATTGAAAGTTCAAATGGTTGATTAATATTGACGTTTTTGATTAAGAGTTAAGGTTTCAGATATAGGTATATTTTCTTTATTAGAAGTAAACGAAGTCATTGAATATTCGTGACGCGTAAATATTAAAAAAAAGAAACAAAAGAAAAGAAGATTTTAAAGAAAACTTTAAAGAAAAAACTTCAAAGTTATATTTTTTAAGACTCTGTTACGATAAAAGATTGTTATATTAGCTTAGAAAAAGAGTTTTTTTGTACGATTTATTTGAGTGACTTTCCGGAATCGATTAATCACGTGATCCGGCTTTAGACGACCCCGTCTTAAGGTAATATATTAAATAAAAATCTTTATCTGATGCAAATATTAATTCAAAATCAATATCAACCATGAACCCTTTATTAATGTCATCACCTAAAACACAAACAAATAATTTACCATAATGTCAATAATATATTTGCAACGGGAAATTAAAATAAAAAAGTTTAAAGGTTTAAAAATATTTTTGTTAGATCCATTACCAACATACTGAAATAATTTCAAAACTGATTCAAAACTAATTTTCTGATTTTAATTTCCAACCCATTCTGGTTTTCAAGTTCCATGGCGTTCAGGTAAGTGCCTACAATTAAAAAAAAAATGAAAGAAGCGTTAGTAAAGGTCTTACTGACGTTCCCTAACTCCCAATATCCAAAGTCTATCTTTTATTCTGAAGTCAAAGGCAAAATTCCACCTTCAGGAGGTACCTACGAGAAAAAAAAAATCAAAATTTAACTAATGTCCCCTAAAACTCTCCACTCAAGTTTTCAATGCACGCACCCTTTTCCAAATTCTAATAGTCAAGTCCAAAGTCTGAGCGGCTTACAAAAGAAAAAGATAAAAGGAATATTAAACGTTCCTTATATTCCCGCTCTATTCTATTCCTATACCTTATTCCAATTTCTAAGTTAAGTCGTCTTAAGTACCAACGCTCTTCCGGATATGCGTGACATTATATGGTTATGTAATATTCATGTGATTCGAATATACCATTCAATGTATAGATAATTTAATATACAGCAATTTATTTATAAATTCATTTATTATTTAATAAGTTCGAGAATCACGTGAGAGATTCGAACATCCGTTTGAGATTCGAATATCAATAGATTCGAATCATATTCGAATCCACATTTAAAAAATTTCGAATATTCGAGTCTACAATCTTTCGGTTTAAAAAAGAAATTTCAAATAAAAATTACGTGATCAAAAACTGTGCATAATATTAACATTTAAAGATGATCGTAACGGTGAATAAATTACATTTTTAATTTAGTGATATAAGTTTATGTGATTTGCTAAATGTAGATTTTGGATTAGATCAGAAACTTGATCTAGTGCTGTGGATGACCCTTTATTAAAAATATACAAAATTACAATGGTTACGAATTATCGATATTACTGTTAGATATAATATCAATCATAAATCCTTTTTATAGTATTAATTTAAAGTGATCAAGTTTGATGGAGTAATTTAGTTCCAACAATAAAAGATAGAACTAGACGTACAACAGCGACCATTGAAGTAAAAAATAATATAGTCAAAAATTTAAATATTGGTAAAGGAATCTTCCAATTGATGAATATCGTTACGTTCGTACTCAGACCAGGGATCCGTAAAATTTTCGAAGCAATTTTTCGAAAGAAATCAAAATTTTTTTGCCCAAATCGAAAATTTTGATGACCCGGGTTATAGCCAACCCGCATCGATACTTATGATTCTTTGTTCTTTAAGTGCAGTTGATTCTCTCTGCATAATTATTTGTTGCCCATATAAACGAAGATTCTCAAATCTCATTATAAATAGTACTTCATTTAATTCATCCTTTGAAAGAATTTGACAATCCGGAAGCAAAAAGTTTGAATGTGCAAGAACGCAATGGCTTTATTATTAAATAACGTCAATAAATCACATATTGCAATAAATCACATGTGAATGATATTATTGGTTCAAGATAAATTTCATCATGTGATTACCATTTTATTTAAGAAAATTTTACGGATCCCTGACTCAGACCTTAAAATCTACACAAAATTTAATCGCCGAGAGACTAATGTGTAGAAGGTGATTATTTTATATTCTATTTAATAATAATGATAATATACTTTTTCTAACATTAAATATTTATATAATTCTAGTTTTGCCCAACAAAATCAAGATCAAAAGAGGCGAACTTTCACAAATATAGAATTAAATATAATTGAAAAATTCAAGATAGTTATGGATTTAGAAAAAGTATTGATTCTCCAAATCAATACAGAATAGTTCATGAAATTCGAGAAATTTCAGCACAAAGTATTGGTTTTAATCAGTCAATGGTGTCTCGTTTATATAATGGCATTGATGTTCCTAAATGTGATAGAACATTGGCTGCAATTATTAACAACCGAATCAGTAAAGAGTTGGAGAGAAAAGAAAAATCAAGTTAATCCTGAAATATTAATAAAATTTGAAAATTTTTGATGTATTGGTTAACTAAATATTTATATAAGTTATACATTATTAAAATTTACAAAACGATTTTTCTAACTTCAATAGCTAATTGAAATACGCGTCAAATAATAGCCTTAGAGCGATCACTCCCACCCTAAACTCCTAAAGCATACAGGAACATTTTAAATTGCACAAAAAACATTAATGCTAATAATAATATTTTGTATTTAAATAAGAAACTATGTAAAAGTAAAGAAAATTGAAATTTTAAATTCATTTTTATTCTAATTATACGAAAGATGAAAAAAAGTATGTCGCACAGCTTTGTGGCTGTGCGAGAAAAAAAAAATGATTCATTTTTACACGTTAAAAGTTATGATTGACAGAAATTACGCCATATTGATAACAATATCCTAAATTATTTATATTTGAATCAAATCCGTTTCAATTAATACATTTTTTAATTTTTTTTTTTTTTACAAATTTTTTTTTAAAACGACCTCAAGTTCAGTTCCATGAAAAAACTAATTATTATATTTTCTAAGGACACTACTGTGTTCTACCTAAAACGAACCTAAACAGACCTTAACTTCCCTAATACCGGCACGTATTTTTCATTCCGGATTCTTGCCAGTAAATATTCTTATTCCAGACATTTAGCCGGTAAATTCGATTCGTATTTTATCCACTGCTCACAAACGCGAAATTCACATACGCGAGATCTGAGAAAACTTTTCGTTTCGCGTACTAGTTAACAGTTAAGTAATTTTTCTTTTATGCTTTTTATAGTTACTTTTGCATACACAATATCCTACGGCACATGTGGCCCTTGTACGTGTAGATTAAACACTAGCACCGTCCATGTGGTCGATGTTTGGGGGAGGCTGTCATAAACGTCCACTAGGAGGATTATCATCTTGGTTATCCTACTTAGTGCCCTAGTGTGCCGGTCTTTTTCCAGTATATTGGATTTAATAAGTAGCCTACGGCACATATGGCCTTTACTTTACTAGTTCTGTCTATATGGTCGATGTTTGGGAGAAGCTGTCATAGACGCCCACTATGAGGATTATCATCTTGATTATCCTACTTAGTGCCCTAGTGTGCCGGTCTTTTTCCAGTATATTGGATTTAATAAGTAGCCTACGGCACATATGGCCTTTACTTTACTAGTTCTGTCTATATGGTCGATGTTTGGGAGAAGCTGTCATAGACGCCCACTATGAGGATTATCATCTTGATTATCCTACTTAGTGCCCTAGTGTGCCGGTCTTTTTCCAGTATATTGGATTTAATAAGTAGCCTACGGCACATATGGCCTTTACTTTACTAGTTCTGTCTATATGGTCGATGTTTGGGAGAAGCTGTCATAGACGCCCACTATGAGGATTATTATCTTGATTATCCTACTTAGTGCCCTAGTGTGACGGCCTCTTTTCAGATACTTATTATGTCGATGCAAATATTTATACATAAGCTTAATGCGATTACTTAATTATTGACACTAATTTAATCGATTATTACTTCCAGGATGGAACCTTCAGACGCGATTTCCCTTTATTTCGAACAAACTTCATACAAGGAGTGGTGTTTTCCTAAATGTCTTGATTTTTTGGATAGTAAATGTTTGCGTCTAAGAGCATTTGACCAACAACTGTGTCAAGATGAATTTAAAAGTCATATCCACTCATTTATGAATCATCAAGCAATGTCAAAGAATGCGAGAAACAAAGCCACCAGATTTTACAACAGTTTGGAACAGATGTTTAATTCGGAGAAAGCTTCTACTTTTTTAAAAAGAATGGATGCAAAGGTAAATTGCTTTTGTTGATGACATATACAATACTTATATTAATTATAGCTTACAGCTAGAAAAAAATTTTATAAATAACCAATCTTTTATTATGTAACGGAAAACAATTCAATTTCACAGGCGCTTGAAGAATCCAAGAGGGAATTACTAGTCGTCAAACAATCATTGTTTAAAACAGAAGTTCAGCTTACCGTTGAAGATAAAAAAATACTCTCAGTGTCTGTTTCGCCTTCGGTAATTAATTGCACTATTGAAACATTATCTTAACCCTGGTTACTAACCCATTTATAGAAATTTTCTACCCCAGAAGCTTCAAGCACTAGCGAAGTTTCGAGGAAGCGCGGAGCAGAAGAAGAAGTTGTGGTAAGTGTGCAAACTCTTTTTGTATTGTACAGCTTTAGGAATTATATTTGATGGTATTGTTATTATAGGAGTCAAGTGAAAAATCCCTTCAAAGCTTAATTGGGCTCGACGTTCAGTGTTCTGAGAATATGAGAGCAATCTGCCAACGTCACAATGAGCTATACTCGTAGGATACTTTAATGGATTTACGGCCCAATTCTAATTTTGTTAAACAACTTTCTTCCAGTACTCTGATACCATATCTTAAAGAGCTTGATGATAGAGTTGAAAATTTAATCCCATCTCATTTACATGAATTCCTTACGGATTTCTTTCATCAAAATTTGACGGGTGAAGATTGGCACACAAAAATTGATGATTTGTGCTGTTCAGATTAAGATCCGCTGATGGTATCAGCCGTGCGAATCTTACGCAGAACGTTACCATTATTGTAAGTACAATTTCTTTTTGCTCTCACTCAGAAGAGTGTTACACTTACAGGATGTTTACTTAATTTAATAGCATCATGGCGTTTTCGATGGGTCCACGAAATCCTCTACTTGACTTAACTACACTAGAAAAACCACATTTGAACTCTTTTGTCCATCCATGCTTACAGGCCGCCCTGTGGTATATTTCATCGATAAACTATGAATTTGGTGAGATTGGGACTAAAAACCATGTAAAACGCGAATGTGCTGATGGTATAGGATATCTAAACACTGCTGACAAGTTTCAGTTGGTTTATGTGGAAGGCTCAAGGCCAAATGCTAAGGATGACAAAGAGTTAGCGGACGCTTCAAAAATATCAAACAATCTTCAAAAAATTTTCCTAAACATAATAAAAGATAACGCCAAGTGTAGAAGGCGACTACCAAAATCTCTTGCCGTCTTTGGCGGCCAAAGTTTCCGACTTCGAATCCATTTGCAATTCATGGATTATTGTGGTAGGCCATTTACATTTTGATTTAAATTATTATCCGTTGTATTTTAATTTTTTACTCACTCTACTGTTCTAATAATGCTGCTAAATTTAGAAGGAAAGTTCCGGCTTAATGAGGTAGATAATGCAAACCTCCCAAGGGACTTCACAGAGATGGAAGATTTTGTGTTGTTTTACGAATGTGAGATAAAGTGGGCTGTAAGTATTCAATGCTTGAATTATCACTTACAACAAACGACGTGCATTAATAATTAATCATGAATTTAGTTGTTAGCTCGTGAAGTTAAAGAAGGATTCGAGGAATCAAGAGCGCAAAAGAGGCCTTCAAGGCTTTCATATTTTAATAATTTGAATTTAGTGAACACTCTATAGCTAAAGATACTTCACCATTTAGTCATTAATAATTTCATCAAATAATAGTAGTTATTAATAATTTCATTAAATAATAGTAGTCATTAATAATTTCGTCAAATAATTTCATCAAATAATAGCTGGCCTATTTATTTAATAATAAAAATTTTACTTCGTTATAATTATAGCAATAAAAAATAAATCTTATGTTATGTAATAACAATAAGAAACCAATGACAAATCTAAAGGAGAAAAATGAATGTTATACCAGGGGATTTCACATGATATCATATTATGAATCATACAATAGAACTAGTTTTTTGATTTATAACTAGTGTACTTCAGGTGCTGTGAGTGAGCTATTGATTTATATTATGATCAATTTATATTTATTAAAGTTGTTAAAGAAATTGTTCGTTTTTATTAAAATGATCAATGGGTTTTTTTTATTAAAATGAATAAAGGAAACTTTTTTTTTTATTAAAACGCGTTTAAATGATTAAAAAAACAATCATTTTATTTTTATTTTTTATTAGAATCTTATTTTTAAATTTTTTGGGCACAGATCTTTAGGGATTCTAAAAATTTCGTAATTAATTAGTGATCCGTAATAGAAGTAGAGAAATGATCGGCATATGGGAATCTCACGTTATATCTGATAAAAGTTTTTAAGAAATGATTTTGAGAAAAAGATTTTTTACGAATAAAAAGTTACAGTAATTGGCTATCTATTAATGTGATTTCCCCCTATGTAAATGATTGTGTAATCCTCTTATGAATAATTATGATCTACATAAATATTACCAAATTTGGGGGTCATCTAAAGCGGGGCAAATCATGTGATCTGATTTCAGGATTAACCGAAAGATTATCAGAAATTAACAAACAATGATTGGTTTAATTGTTATCAGCTTTACATGATCTATTTTTTTTATTTTTATTTTTTCATTTCCTTTTCTTCTCATGTTAAATAAAAAATAATCTTAATTTTTCACTGTTCTGTTGCTGTCATGTCTACTACTTCTTCACTGTTTGCTATCACCCCTACGCCTTCAGCTTCCGTTCCTTTAATTATAACGTCAACAACAAATCTCACAACAAATGAAAAACAAGATCATCTTTTTGATGTAGACCGTGCTTTAAAAATTCCAATGGAGGATTTTAACGATAAGTAGTGGCCATTAGTTTTGAATATTTGGATGAAATGGAACTCGTATGAATATGTGAATGGTGATATTCAAAAAACTTTCACCTATCGTTTTATGAAACATTGCAAATCAAGCACCTGACAAAAAGAAAATATCAAAAATGAAAAACGCAGAATAACCAAGATATGGCCATCTGGCATATGTTCTGCAATGATTGAAATTTCCTGGATAGCTTCTTTAAACATAGTTCAAGTAAAATGATACAAAAACTCTCCAAACCATACTCATTCTTTATCAGAAATCGATAGGATAAAACAATCAAAAGCCATTAGAAGTTTAGTTGAAATAGAAGCAGCCAAAAATTATTCACCTCCAGCAATCACATCTGCCATCAAGGAATATGTGACATTAGAGTTAGGTCTTGGTGAATGTGCGTGCGAACTGAGGCGCAAAGAAGTGGCAAATATCAAATATAAAGTTCGTAGGCCTACAGAAGCTCATCTTATTGGAAATGTGGATTTAAGATTAAATATTTCAGAGTCTATTTCCTTTTTAATAGAGCAGGGGTATCATGTTGAAAGTTATCGTGTCCCTCAACGGTCAACTAAAGGTATTTTGTTTGCGCATTCAGAATAACTAAAGAAATTTGAACGTCACAGATGGTTGATGCTTATGGATTCAACACATAAGACCAACCAGTACGACTGGTATCTATTTACTTTTTACGTTCATGACACTTACAGATGTTGGAATGTAGGTGCCTATTTTTTCGTTAGCAGCGAGGACGTGGACACAGTTATAGAAGCTTTAACAATAATTTGCAACAAGTGTTGTCATTAGTCTCCCTGTTACATACTTTCTGATCAGAGTAATATCGAAGCCAAGAGCATTACAAAGAGTTTTCCCAGCATAGCCGCTGGTGAGCAAGAGTACCAGGTTCTTCTTTGTGTTGTCCATATTATAAGAACGTGGATGCAAAGAATTCATGAAAAAAAACCTTGAGACATCATGATCGCGGCAATGCATAAAAGAACAAAAATTGGATGCGAAAGTCTTATTCAAGATGCTATTAATCATTGTTCCGTTCCTTCTGTACAAAATTATATTAAAAGGAATTATGCGAAAAATACAGAAAAATGAGTTTATGGACTCGTCAACATTTTCCCCTGCTTTTACAAGTCACGTTAACGAACTCAATAGAATCTTTTTATAGCGAATTAAAGAAAGTAACATCCTCATTATATGGTTTGATTGGTATGTACCAATTTTTTTTTTGGTTATTTTGACTGCATGCCTAACCCAAAGTTTTTTATATCTAAGGTGCCATTCATGGGATTGTCAATATTGATTGCAAAAAAAGATCCAAAGCTAAAAGTGCATCCTTTGATTTTCGCATCAAGAAAGTATCCGCCTATAGTGTTGATAATGATATTCTTGAAGAAATCCAAAAGTTCCCCTTCCCATTTCAACAATTAATCATCAAAGAGGCCTGTGCTGTAATGAATCATCTTGAAAAGGGAAAAGGTGTGCCAGGTCTTATGTCTCTCGATTGTTCCTGCTTATTTCGCCATTGATATTTATTGCCATGCAAACATATTTTTTACGAACATATGTACGGCAATAAATTGTTGACCTCTGAAGTATGGCAAATGTTTCACAAAATATTTGAAGAAAATGGGTTTGAGGTATATGAAAGTTGAGAGTCATTTATAGAATATGTTCAAACAGAGCAACAGAAAGGCGCTGAAAATTGAAAAATTGCTGTGGGCAAATTAACCGAAAGAATGTGTAATAGGTACTGGCATGTTGAAGAGATGGGTGATGCTGAGAGGACGCAATCTTTTATTTTTATGTTAGAAGCCTCTGTGGATCTAATCATCTCGCATTTTAATGATAATTTAAACAGAAAAACTTAAAATTATTTATTAGTATTTTGATGCTAATGGTTGGAATTTACTTCAAAAAAAATTATTACAAATTTTTAAATTTTTAAATATATAAATATTAGAAAAAAAATTACATTTAAAACTTAAATAAAACAGTAAATATGGGCGGATTTTTATTTGATTTTTTATTTTTGTTTATAGATCACAAACTATTTAAATTTTTTTTTGATATTTTTAAGAAATTTTACTGATTTATTGATTTATTAATATTTTTAAGAAATTTTACTGATTTATTGATTTATTGATATTTTTAAGAAATTTTACTGATTTATTGATTTATTGATTTATTGATATTTTTAAAAAATTTTACTTCGCGCACATTTTTCCTATAAATCACGTGACATTTACGACAAATCCCGAAATTAGATCATGTGATTTGCCGCCGCTTTAGACGACTCCCAAATTTGGTAAATCTAGCCCCAAATTTTATTATTGCCGATCTCTACTTCTATTGCAGATTACGAATTAATAAAGATCTCTAAGGAATCTAATTCACCCCACCCACGAGGATTTCTGTTGAAAGACTTTTATAGATTCCTTGAGGATTCTAAATTTACCATTAGAAACTTTTTTTTTTTTTAATATTTACTATATTAATTTTATTTATTATTTATTATTTTAAAATATATATTTATTCATATATAATTTATTTATTCTATAAATACTATTAAAAATAAAATTATTAATAAAATAAAAATTGACATACTGTTTCCTGACATCCATAAATAAAAAATATGTGTTAATATTGATATATATACAATTTATTCTTCTTGATGAATGTTTTTAACTAATAAAATTCTATTCTTTCCTGAATGTGAACATGAACTATTTTTTTATTTGGATAAATATTTCAACAGATAAGAATATAAAATTTGATTGTTTTTATATAGTAAGTATTTACTTAAAATTTTGGTATTAGCTACAAGTTTAATAATTGGATTAAAGTATATTGATTATAATTTATTTACTATAAGATTAGAATGTATTAATAATAAAATTTCTTTAGATTAGGATCAGAATGTAGTATATATTTAATTATAAAACTTTTTAAGATTTGGATGCATTATAATAGCTGTTACTTATAAATCACAATAATATTATATGACTTCAAACTTTTATAAATTATGAATCAAATAACATAAAAAAAAACTAAATCAATAAAATGATAAAGCAATATGAATTACACATTTCTATTGGTTTGTTTTATAAGATTTAATAATAATATTAATAGGGCTCCGATCGGTTTCGGTAATTACCGAACCGTACCGATCGGTTTCGGTATCGGAGCGGTTTCGGTTTTTACAGTTTACCGAACCGAAACTTTCGGTAAATTTACCGATCAGTTTCGGTAACTGCGGTTTCGGTACCAGTTTTGCGATTTACCGAACCAAATTACCGAATCGATTTAACTAAATAATATAATAAAAAAACGTTGTGAAACGTTTTTTATTAGTTATTTTGATAAAACAAACCGTTTCGCAGCGGTGTTTTGTCACTTTAATTAAGAAACGTTGCGAATCGTTTTTATTCGTTAATCTAATAAAAAAATAACTATTCGCAACTTTTTTCTTGTCATTTTAACAAACAACGTTGCGAAACGTTAATTGGATAAAAAAAAAACGTTTCGCAACGTTTTTTTTTTGTCACTTTAATAAAAATGTTGCGAAACGTTTTTATGAGTTAATTTTAATAAAAAAAAACGTTTCGCAACATTTTTTTTTGTCACTTTAATAAAAACGTTGCGCAACATTTTTATTAGCTAATTTTAATAAAAAAAACGTTTCGCAACGTTTTTTTTGTTGCTTTAATTAAAAAATGTTGCAAAACGTTTTTTATCAATTAATTTAATAAAAAAAATACGTTGCGAAATATTTGAGTTAATTTTAATAAAAAAAACGTTTCGCTACGTTTTTTTTTTGTTGCTTTAGTTAAAAAATGTTGCGAAACGTTTTTTATCAGTTAATTTAATAAAAAAAACGTTTCGCAACGTTTTTTTTGTCTCTATAATAAAAACATTGCGAAACGTTTTTATGAGCTAATTTTAATAAAAAAACGTTTCGCAACGTTTTTTTTGTCACTTTAATAAAAACGTTGCGAAACGTTTTTATGAGTTAATTTTAATAAAAAAAAACGTTTCGCAACGTTTTTTTTTTGTCACTCTAATAAAAATGTTGCGCAACGTTTTTATTAGCTAATTTTAATAAAAAAAAACGTTTCGCACCGTTTTTTTTTGTTGCTTTAATTAAAAAACGTTGCGAAACGTTTTTTAACAGTTAGTTTAATAAAAAAAAACGTTTCACTACATTTTTTTTTTGTTGCTTTAGTTAAAAAACGTTGCGAAACATTTTTTATCAGTTAATTTAATAAAAAAAATGTTTCGCTACATTTTTTTTTTGTCTCTATAATAAAAACGTTGCGAAACGCTTTTTATGAGCTAATTTTAATAAAAAAAACGTTTTGCAACGTTTTTTTTTGTCACTTTAATAAAAACGTTGCGAAACGTTTTTATGAGTTAATTTTAATAAAAAAAACGTTTTGCAACATTTTTTTTTTGTTGCTTTAATTAAAAAACGTTGCGAAACGTTTTTTAACAGTTAGTTTAATAAAAAAAAATGTTTCGCTACGTTTTTTTTTGTTGCTTTAGTTAAAAAACGTTGCGAAACATTTTTTATCAGTTAACTTAATAAAAAAAAACGTTTCGCTACATTTTTTTTTGTCTCTATAATAAAAACGTTGTGAAACGTTTTTACGTTTTTTTTTGTTGCTTTAATTAAAAAACGTTGCGAAATGTTTTTTATCAGTTAATTTAATAAAAAAAACGTTTCGCAACGTTTTTTTTTGTAGCTTTAATAGAAAACGTTGCGAAACGTTTTTGTTAGTTAATTTTAATAAAAAAAACGGTTTGCAACATTTTTTTTGTCACTTTAATAAAAACGTTGCGAAACGTTTTTATGAGTTAATTTAATAAAAAAAAATGTTTTGCAACGTTTTTTTTTCATTTTAATTAAAAACGTTGCGAAACGTTTTTTATTAGTTAATTTGATAAAAAAAAATGATTCGCAACTTTATTTTTTGACACTTTAAATAAAAAACGTTGCGAAACGTTTTTATAGATCATTTGATTTGGTAAAAAAAATACCAAAATAGTTTCGCGATGTTTTTTTTACTAAAAATGGTTTTTAATATCGGTAAATCGGTTCAGTTTTCGGTAATTATCGATCGGTTTCGATAATCATCAATACTGATACCGGTCGGTTTCGGTAATCATCAATACTGATACCGATCAATTCGGTTCGGTATCGGTTTTTGCAAAAACCGAACCGAACCGAACCGATCGGAGCCCTAAATATTAAGTTCTATTATAGATCAAAAATAAGTGATTTTAGTAGGTATGTATATACTTTTTCACGAATTAATTATGGTTTTGGCATTATGTAAGGCCCCTAAATACAAAAATATCACATTAAGATAACTGTTTCGTACACTTTGGGAATAATTTCTAAGTAACATAAGTGTAATCATGTACACTTTGGCCATTTTGATACTAGTAAACATAGTAGATATCACATCAATTATCACGACAAGGTTCCAATAATCATATTCAGAGGCCGTCATTATGTTTATAAAAATATACCATAATTAATTTTGGCATAAAATTTTTTTTGATGTAATACCATATTAGCCATATTGTATTTTTATAGACATAATTAATCAAAATTGCCAAATTGCTGAATTGTCAAAATAATTTACACCAATAATATCATCGTATTGCATTTATACGTTCTATATTTTATACAAAGTTTTTGCATATTTGTTTGAAATTTCCTTGTAGTTTACAAGTTTTTATTTGTCTTCTGTCTTTTTTTTGGAAAAATAAATTATGAGTAAAAGTGAAAATCCAATATTTTTTTTATCAAAAAAACCAATTTCTAAAACCAAAAGAAGGAATTTTTTTATGACTTTTGGAAAAAGAAAGGAAGAACATCAAAGTTGCAAATGTAAATATTGTTCATGAATTTAAATATATGATAAACTAAATAATATAGAAATACATTTAGCATTTAGCTGTTATAAAATACCCTATGATGTTAAGGAAAAATTTTTGTTTATAGTTAAAATACGTAAGAACTATCAACTAGAAGTACCAACTAAAAAAAGAAAAGTAGGATATTAACAATCAATTACTAAGTATACCAAATCAAATACAATTGAACTATTCAAAAAGCAAATTTGTGATTATACAGTATCAAAATTTTTTATCTGTTGTGGGTATACTTGCCACCCATATTAATGGGATTGGAAAAATCCCATATTCCATTTTATCCAAATTCCAATACCAATCCCAATCCCATTCCATCCCATTTGTCATAATCCCATTTCAATCCCAAATCCCAATCCCATCCATATCCTATATCCCATATCCTATCCCATATCCTATATCCCATATCCCATCCTATATTTTTATTATGAAGATTTATAATTTTGTGATAAACAATATATTTTATAATAAAAAAATTTTTAATAATAAAAAAAATCAAACTAATTAGAGAACATGGAATCATAATAAAAAATAAAAAATAAAACAACAATCAGGATTGTATCATTTATGACAAATGGGCAATGTGACTATCTATGAATTGTAAAAAAATTCTAATATATTGATAATATAAAAAAGATATATATAAATAATAATAATCTATAAAATACAATATTTTGTAAATGATAAAAATAAATAATTAAATTGATTCTTCAAACCTATTTATTAATTCATTAACATCAAAATTTAAGTCTTCATGATTCATTATACTTACTTCCTTATTTTTTTCATCTTTTTTATTATTTAATAAACTTGTTGATAAATCAAAAAATTTGTAATTTCTAATTCATTATAATTTACTCCTTCTAAATCTACAGCTTCTTCAATCTCATTAATATTCTCAAAATTAGCAAGATTTTCATCATTTTCATCATCAAACAAATCAATTCCATTATTTATTGATAATGCAACTTGATTTAATATTATGTCAAACTCTTTTAAAGCTATTTTCATCATTTATATATTTCACTTTGATTTGCATTCATTATAAGATATGAATGCATTTGTATCATTGCTTGAAGCTATTTGATGTTAATTCAATTATAAAAGCAAAATATTAAATGAAATAACTAAAAAATTTAATGTTTGAATATTTCAAATTTACTTACTTGGTACATCATCTATTAAGAAATCATCCTAATATAGAAAAAACTTTTTTACAATCTGCATTATGAGACATAATTCCATGCATTCTTAATGTAAGTTTTCTAATAGGATCTTTTCCTTTTTTTAGTTTTACAAATATCCACCAATTAATAGGAGTACTGGTAACTACTACATATGGACCATTAAAAGGTAGTTCTTTATTTCAATATATATTGTACCAAGTTGTATAAGTAAATAATTAGAACTTTCTTTTCCACCACATTTTTGGTTAGCTATATTTATATTTATTTTTATTATTAGTAAATTAAGTGATGTAATAAGATTTAAGCCAAATAATTAAAATCAAGCCAAAATATTAAAGCTAAGCCAAATTATTGCAATTAAATAATATAGGAAATTTTAACAAGCCAAATCATTAGAATGAACTGAATTATTAAAACTAAGTCAAATTGTTAGAATAAAGTCAAGTTATACTAATGTTTTAGATGTATTATTTAACAAAAAACCATTAATTATAATAAAAAGTAATTATAAATATTCTGATTTAGAACTAATTCATAATAATTAATATTAATAGTAGATATTTATATTTAATTTTTAGTTAATTTATAAATAATTTTCTACTTTAATAAATAATAAAACTAAATATTTAACAGAAAATAATTTAGTATTTAATAAAATAAAAAGTGACTTGATGTTTGATAAAAATGCTTATCATTTAATAATATTAACAAAGAAGGTTTATTATTTAATAATATTATTATTAACAAAAAATAGGCTTAGCATTAAATAATATTATTAACAAAAAAAGGCTTGGTATTTAATAAAAATATTAACAAAAATAACTTAGTATTTAATAAAATTATTAATGAAAAAAGAAACAAAAAAACTTAGTATTTAATAAAAAATACTTAATATTTAATTAAAAATACTTAATATTTAATAAAAAAATACTTAATATTTAATTAAAAATATTTAATATTTAATTAAAATAGTCAATACTAAAAAAAAGAAGCCAATTTTAATTTTAAATTTAAATTATAATATATATATTCAATTAAGCCAAATTATTCAAAGCTAAGTTATTAGAAATAAAGCTAGAGTATACAAATTTAAGTTTAGTATTTAACAAAAAACCATTAAAACCAAATTAAAATTATAATTTAAAATTAATCATAAGTTAGAATTTTAACAGTGATAATATTTCTTTATAAATATTTTCTACTTTAATAAATAAATATTTAGCTTAGTGATCAATAAAAATAGCTTAAAATTTAATAAAAAATGTATCAAACTTAATAAGAATTTAGTATTTAATAAAAAATAGCTAAGCTTATTACAGTCAAACTTCGATGTACCGATGCTTCTAGTTTTGGGAAAAAGTATCAGTACATTGAAATATCGGTACATATATGTAATTAGTAGATTATAATGCAGGCCAAAATCTAATTCTGGCTCGCACTATGCTTAATTCTGAGTCCAAAATTTTTGAATATATTATGTATAACGTGAGTATGATTATAGAAAAAAAATCTAATTCCAGACATAATTAAGAACGATGCCCAGTTACAATTTTTAACTCAGGCCAAACTTATAGTGCCGGCCAAAATTAACACTAATGTAACCAAAATTATTGGTACATCTTAATATACATTACTATAAAAGGACCAGGAGGTAGTATCGGTATATGTTACATCACGAAATTATATATAATATCAGTATAATGAGATTTTTTTATTAGTGGTGAAACGGGACAACAAAAATTTATCGGTAAAAGCAATTATCAGTATATAGAGTATTGGTACATCGAAGTTTGACTGTATTTAACAAAATGGCTTTTTATTTAATATAAAAAAAAATTTTTAAATTTAAATTTAAATTTATTAATATATAGTATTTTAATTGTTGGGTTATAAATACCTAATATAATAATATTTACAAATTATTAAATATAAAAAAAATTATAAAGAAATAATAAAATATTACTAAAAGTGCCAAAAAATAAATTTTTTTAAAGATAAACAGTAAAAAAAAAAAATTTTATTTTTAAAAAAATAACAAAATTTATAAATATTTATTGTATATTCAAATGGGATTTAGGATTTGGGATGGGATTTGGGATTTGGGATGAGATTGAGAATGGGATTTGGGATTGGAATAGGAATGGGATTTGGGATTGGAATGAGATGAGATTGGGATGGGTTGGAACTCCCATCCCATTTAAATGGACGGCAAGTATAGTTGTGAGGTCACCTTTCATCTTATTGAACACCCATTTTTTATTAACATGATTAAAAGTTTATATTTAGAATATGGGGTCTTTGCAATAGAAAGGTACGAAACTCAAAAAATTTTTTAAATTTACTTTATATGCTAATTATGTTTTTTATACTAAAATAAGTGTAAATTTAATATTAATAAAATTTTTATTTTTTTTTGAGTTTCATACCTTTCTATTGCAAAGACCCCATATGATCTTTCACATGCAATTACATTTTTAGAAGATTTTTTATATGAAGAATTAGTTATTATTATGGTTGATCAATATGAAAAAAACAAAAAATTTAACATTAGGTAATAAAAAATTAAAAATAAAAAATATAACTTTTTAAAAAACAAATCTGCTAATCAGTAATTATTATTATTTAATAGATTTTGACAGCTAAACAAGTCTTTTAAGATAATTATTATATACGTTTATAATTATGATGTCTAATCAAAAAGAGATTATACATTGCATATATAGGACAAAATGGGGGGTCTGGGACAAGATTTCTGAATAGGTATAATTAGTGTAAGCCTCTCCCAGCTTATTTTCCAATATACGAAATTTATGTAATATTTTGAAATCCAAATTAGTTTGAAACCTCAGGAAACATATCGAAATCTAATATCAAATTCAGACTTAAGATCAAGCTGGGCTCAAATCCTGTTAACATACCCATCTTGCCCAAATTTTTTGTTTACAAGATAAAGAAGAACACCATCTTTGTTAACGCGCTGGCCGATTTTTAATCTCAAATAATATAACAAAAAAAGTATGCTATATTGCTTGAGTTTAAAAAAGGGCAAGAGCACCGAGGACCAAAGTGTCTGAGTATGCTCGCAGGCCGTAAATGCAAGCTCATTTTGCATATCAGATTTTATATTATCCTAGAATTAATTCTAAAGTTGTTTCATTAACGTAAACAAATTCAGGATAAGTCTCACCTCAAAGAGGTGAGATTTATCCTGTCCGGTATCCAAATTCTTGATTAAAAAAAAAATTGAGTCTATTTTAGCATACTTGATATACAGAAAACCATTCTAAAGTCAATTCATTTAAAAATTTATTAAGAAAAATAAATCTCACCTCTAAGTGACCATATTTATATCGCACCTAAATTAATATACAGGAAACCTTTTTAAAGCCAATTTGTTTGGAAATTCATTAAGTCAGATAAGTCTCACCTCTAAGTCTCACCTTTAAGTCTAACTTTTAGGCGAAAAAAATAAGTCTTACCTCAAAGTATAACCTTTTCATTATATTGATCATATGGGGTCTTTGCAATAGAAAGGTACGAAACTCAAAAAAAAAATAAAAATTTAATTAATATTAAATTTACACTTATTTTAGTATAAAAAATATAATTAGCATATAAAGTAAATTTAAAAATTTTTTTGAGTTTCGTACCTTTCTATTGCAAAGACCCATATATCAAGGCCTTATCCCAAAGAATATTCACATAACGAATCTGATAATTGCTCTTATTACAATAGCTACATAAGTCATTATCAATCCCTGGAGGTTTATTTATCTTTGTAGGTCTACCACATGCTCTGCATGGTAGGCGCAACATCGATTAGAGCATTACCATATCGTTGTTCATCCGTTATAAGAATAATTTTATATCATGTAGTGCGATAGGCCTAGTCGTCATGTATCACAGGCAAAGTCCCAAACATTTGTATTTATTTTTTGTATAATATATTAAAAAAAAAATTTTTCTTGACAAATGAAATCTTGTTCAAGAATTTCAAAAGGCTATATTATGCCAAAAATAGCCAAATAGGCACTGTATTTTTTTCCTGATTGCTATCTGAACATTGTCTGATCTGTTATGAAACACTGTCTAAAACACTGTCAGAACACTGTTCGATCTGTGATGAAACACTATCTGAAACACTGTCTGAAATACTGTCTGAACACTTAACTGTTTTATAATGCTGTTTTAACCTACAGGGATAACAGAATTCTTTACCATAATGCATGCATGTACAGTCTGCTAGTTTTTTTTTATAAATTCTGGCTCTTTTTCTATAGTAAAAACATTACGCTGAGATTTGTGAACAGATAGGGGGATGGTAATAGTCTTCCCATTTTGAGTTGCCTTGAATTTCCCCTTTACTAAGGGTTCCCATCCTGCACGATACTGCCATTGAGTTTCAAGAATAAATAGGGATAGTTCTTTTCTATTATCATCATATTCTGTAGGAACAACAGAGAATTCATCTGAAATGGTGTTTCTATTTTCTCCATCCTCAATAGTTATAGGAACACTATTAACTGTACCAAGAGAATGGGACTTACTTGCAACTCCATTAAGTCTATGAATCTTTTTCTTATCTATTTTTAGACCTAAATGCTTTGCAACATTTTCTGAGACTATTGATGAGTCTGATCCACTATCAATCATTGCATATGGTATAGTCACGCTCCCCACCTTACAGGAGATGATCGCAACATCATCGGCATCCTTTATTTGTAAAAAATTTATCTCTAAGGGCTTTGGCCAATATATGTGACTATTTTTTTTTTGAGCCGATGCATAAGCCTTAATAGCATAATCTAACTGAATGCTTTCTGGTATAATATAGCTAGAAAAGCAGTATTAATTTCCTTAATTTTAGACAAATCAGCCATAACTATATCGGGTCTTTTTGGGATCTCTTCTTTCAAACTGGAAGCATTTGGAATAGATTCATTATCGGGAACTTGTAAAAGAGGCTTCTGCTCACTATTTACTGCCTGCAATAGTGAAAATAAGATGTCTTCGAATTTACTTGCAACAATTCCCCATGCTGATTCCCTTCTTTTAACTGTATCATTTAGCATACTAGTATTCAAGCAATGGTCTTTTATTTTGGGAAATATCATATTAATAAATTTCGAAATTTCTATAAGAATTTCTCTAGGACAATGAGGGACTAATGATGCTATTGAAGATTTTAAGGCTATTTGAAATATATAACCACTTCGCACCACTTTTTTTTTAAAGCATAGCAATTTCGTGGTTCATTATCAATATCATTATCATTAATATATTCATTATCCTCTTCGATTTCTTCTTCAGGATCTTCTTCTTCCAATATGTATTCTTCGAAGAAGTCTTCAGGATCTTCTTCCTCATCTTGGTATACATAATTAACTTTCTTAGTCCGCTTAAGTCTAGGACAATTAACTTTTGTATGACCAGCCTTTCCACATGTTGAGCAATTCCTGGTTTACTTAGCTTTTTGTACCACTTTTCTAATAACTTTCTTCGTGGCATATGCACTTTTGGGTGTAAAGGGGCTTTTTCTAACATGAGCTGTTTGACCTCCTAATCTCTTTTTAAGTTCTTCATAAATAAAATTTTCTAATGTAGCATCATCTGTTCCTATTCCTGTATAAGCCAAATCTCTTGCTAGACGAATTTTAAAATCATCTTTTTTTGGAATAGGCGGTATTTCTTGAGGGATAGCTAATTGTTGAAAAGATACTTGTGAACTTATAGCTGGATTACGTTCTAACCATATATTTTTTAGATTTGTAAAGAATGCATCTATACCACCTGGATTAGCAATCTTCATCCATGTATAGAAATCACCTGTTAAGTGGTTCTTTAGAAATGATAAGGCCGTTACATCATTATCTGCCACACTTAATAATAATGGCTGAATTCTTTTTTCATATGTATCAGGACTATTTGTTGGTAAAAATCTTTCTTGGGATAATCTTTGAATTGCTGATTGTTGGGTGCCTATATTTTCACGTTGATATTTTGCTCTCATCCATGTTCGTAAAGTAGCTGGTGAATTAATAGCAGGATTACCAGCAGTATAGGGATCATTAACTGGAACTGGAATATACTTTCCTCCTAATTTGGTTTTTAAAAGTCCACATTTAATCACATTATCAAAGTCTCCTGCATTGGCATTTTCAAGCGCTATCATACTTCCATCCAAATGTGATATAGAGTTCCAGACTTTATCTAAGTATTCATCAGGAGGTTCTTGTCCAGTATATTGCTCATGCTTAGCAAAAATAGGCCCTATTATATTATATAATGGTTCACGTCTAACATCTGCCATGTTTCCTAATTGCGGATTGTTTTGTAAATTCAAAATAATTTGTCGTGAATTTAATTCTCTTGCCTTTCATTTTTGGTATCTATTAAATACAAATGCCCGATTGAATTCTGCTAAGTCTGCCTCAGCTTTGCGTCTCTGATTTATTAGCTGAAGGATGGCTTTTTCTCCTACTAATACATTTATTCAGTTTTGCTTTCTTAAGGCTATTCTTCGACCATTAGTTTGCCTATCCTGAGCTATTTGCCACCAACGTCGACGCTCATTTACCTCATTATTATATGCTAAAGTCAGTAGCTGAGCTCTTCGAAGACATTGATTTCTAGTAGTTGTTAAATCATTCCTAAGGTCATTAATTCGATCATTAGCTATACGGTATAAACCTTGCATGTTAATAGCATCTTGAGCATGTCTTTGCATAAGTCCACGAACAGTTGTTAATGAAATTTGTATACCATTTAATGTATTTTTAGGGTTAAATGATGTATCTCCATCAATATATGCTTCCACCTGATCTAGTGCTGTAGCGATATTTATTAAAATATCAGGTATGGCCATATTTTCTTCTTCCGGTCGTTCTTCTTCTTTAGAATGTTTATTACTAGATTTAGATAATTCTTGTATACGAGATTTAAGTTTATCTATTGTGTCTTCTAGCTGGATAATTCGATTATCTTGAATAACTAATGCCTTCTCTTTTAGCTCCAGGTGATCCTGCCATTTTTTAAGTTCACCTAGAATAACCTTACATTTATCCTTTAGCTGATTAACTTCTTCATCATAAGATTGTAAATTCTTTTCAAGATGAGAAATATATCGCTTATAGGCTTTAATTTCCTCTTTAAGTTTGTGGATTTTCTTTTGTACTAACTTTATCCTTAGATCAAAGTTGCTGTTTAGTTTTTCAAGATATGTCTGCTCAACTTCCATTATTACCTATTATTTTTATAGATTTTGGTGAGGCTTGAAATCTTGATATTTTTATTGCTTTGAAAAAGATTTATCAGTCACCGGAAATGTCACATGCAGATCATTTTCATATTAAAATTATCTTGCATAACATCAATCGCATTACTTCATTTAGTAGTTAAACATTAAATTTTTTAATGTACTACACTTATACAAATTAAGAAATTGATAGATTATCATGTGTTCTATCAATTTCTATTCTTACTTTCCGATCTTGAATAATAAAATTTTTTTTTATAATGTACGAAAAACTCTCCTTAAAAACACACTTTTTTCAAGATTGAAGTTGAGAAATAAAAAAATATGCAGTTTTAAAAGTAAAAATATATGTAATTTTACGAGTAGAAAAAGTTTTCTAAGCTTGTAATAGCGGTTATTCAGGTAGTTTTTGTATAAAACATGAAAAACTAAAAAAAACACATTATTTTTAAATATACATAAATTTTTAAAACGAAATTTCATCACCTTGATCAAAGTAAAGTACCTTTTATTGCTTAAGTAAAGTTGTTTAGCAAAATCCAAATTACTTGGATCTTAAATTTTATAAATATAGGTATAATATTTGAAAAAAAACTCGCGTTTTTATAATGGAACTGACAACTAAATCTATTTTACATATTTAGAGTGTAATTTTGGTATATTGGCAAAATGAAATTGCTTACTGCGGCTTATGTTATGTTGTTCAGAAATGTCAAATATATTTATATTATAAATTTTTTAAGTATATAATAAATATTCATAGAGTAATATATATTTTACAAAACTGCACTAATTTTCAATTTCTAAATTTTTTTACATCTGTTTAGTGACTTCAGAGCGTAATTTTAATACTTTGATCAAAGTAAACTACATTTTGTTGCTTAAGTAGAGTTGTTTAGGCAGGTTAGATCTATTCGTATCTTAAATTTTATAATACTATGATTAATATATATGGAGAAATTAACGTTTATATTTTCTCATTCATTTAGAAATTTTAGAGCATAATTTCAACACTTTGGTCAAAGTAAATTGCCTTTTATTGCTTAAGTAATATTGTTCAGGAGGGTCTAAATTACTTGTATATCAAATTTTATAATGCGATGATTAATACTTATGGAGAATTAGCATTTTTTGTAACGGTATTAATTTCCGATCTTTAATTTTTTATTATTTTAATAAAGAAAATAGACTATTTTTAAATAAAGATTCAAGTTGAATAATAAAGATTAAATGGGAATTTTTTTTTATAAAATCGTAAAGGCACTTAATAAGTTTATATTTTTGCTTTTAAATTAAAGTACTATATTATATAAATGTAATGCTATATTTGATTTGTATTTTTTTAATTTTAACTTAATTTAGGCCGAAATTACGAGGTTGGCCAGAATTAGCAAAATTTTAGCCAGAATTATGAATTATTGATCAGCAAATTTAACCAGACTTAATTAATTTTGGCCAACTTTAATTATATACATGCGCTATATATTTGAAGAGGATACTGTGCCACAAATTTTTTTTTGCTAACCTTAATAAAAAAAATTTGTCTTATTTTTTTGTGACATTTTTAATAACTGTTATTGTCAGCCTATTGGTTATTATCGAAATGCTAAAAAATTGCATGAAGCTTCTCTTAAAGCTGGATATGATTTTAGTTTAGATGAAGTGGAGGACTGGCTTGAGAGACAAGCTATACACCAAATACATAAGCCTTGTCCTAAATATATCCCTCGTGCAAGTTTTTATTCTGTTACTATTCCCAATGAAGTCCACCAGGTGGATGTTCTCTACATGCCTTATGATAAAGTAGGCCAGATTACTTATCTTTTTTGCCTTAATATAGTTAATGTGGCTTTGAGATATAAAGCCTCTATCCTTATTGGTGTATATAGTGTTAAGGATAGGCAGGGTATCTTAATTTCTGCTACTATTGCTCGATCACTTGAGAAAATCTATGATGATCCTGAATGTTCTTTGATCTGGTTAAAATTATTAATTACTGATAGAGGATCAGAGTTTAAAGGTGATTGTGAGAAATTAATAAAAAAGCATGGCGTGAAAATTCAGAAGGCCAAATCTAAGTATACTATGGGTATTGTTGAAAGGTATAATCGCACCTTAGTTGAAAAGCTATTTCCTTCCCAGAATGCTTCTGATCTCTTGATTTTAGATAGACGATCCAGGGCTTGGGTAAAGAATTTGCTGATAGTTGTTGAGAACATTAATAATTCTATTACATGTCAGCTTGGTATTTCTCCTGTTGATGCAATAAAGGAAAAAGAGGTCTTTGTTAAGCCTTCTTACCTTTGGGGTGGTCCTATAGGCTTTGATGAGGAAAAGCTTTCTAGCGATGTATTAGTAAGATATTTGTTGTATCCTATTGATTTAGAGGATGGGAGACGTCGTGCTGGTGACTTGAATTGGTCTTCACATATTTATTATATCCGGGAATCTATGGTGCAAAAAAATCAGCCGGTCTTGTACTGGTTGGAAGAAGTCCCCTTTGGACTAACTGATGATGATGATTATGTAGTCAAATATCCTGAAAGATCTTTTGTGCGAGAAGAGTTAATGGTTATTCTCTTTGATACTGAATTGCTTCCCCAGTGGGTGCTCACGAATTAAATCTCTAAAGTGATGATAAGAAGTCTTCTGTCTCTTCATCAACTTGTTTATCGGTAATGAAATGATCCTTAGCTAATTTATAGTATAATTTATATAGTTCCATGATTGTATTAAGTATCTTTGGATCTCGCCCATAGAATTCTTTATATTCATCTTTAACTTTATGATATTTAGCTTCATTAGGGAATATGGTCATGGCTAGTTTGAGAACATATTCTTGGAGATCTTCTGCCTGACGTAATTTTTTGATTCGCTCTTTATATGATTGCATAAATTTACCATCTTTTGGCCTTTTATAATAAATGCCTGCCTTGACTACATTTATTAATGCTTGTTCGATTTCTTGATATGTAGGCTTGGTATCTGCTAATTGATTTTGTGTACTTATTGTGTAAAAGTTTTTTATATATTACCATTACAGATTTTTCTCTTTAATTAATTATTTCTCTATATAGTGAAAATGATCGGAGAATATTTTTGTCCATACTTACTTAATACTGGTAAGGCTCATGGAGTCCCCTGCATGCGACCAGAAGGATATCATTTACATTGGAAGGCTAAGCCACGCATCCCTTGTAGTGAATGTGGTAAGCCTACTGGTTCTACTTCAGGACTGTGCCCATTGCATGTTAAAGGATACTATGTGATTCAATATGTTAACAGACTTCGGGATAAGGTTCAGTGTACTCAGAATAGTTAGCAATTTTTCGTATGATTTAGAGGTGAGACTTATAGGTGTAATTTTTTTTGTATGACTTATTTAACCATATGTCTTAATAAAATGGGTCTAGAATGGTTTTCTGCGTATTGTGAAATTATTTGTATGCTAGAATAAAGTAGAATAATATTTAGAACTCTTTCCTGTTATCCATTTTTTCATATGACTTATCTTTGCTAAGTCATACGAAAAAAATTTGGGTACCCTTTGATTTTATCAATGAATCAGCTTTAGAATTAATTCTAGTATAATATAAAAATATGGTATACAAATTATGCTTGACAGGTCGAACGCTGAACACACTTGGACACTTCAGTCCTCGGTGTTTAGCGTTCTCCTAAGAGGCAAGCAATATGGCATACTTTTTTCGTTATATTATTTGAGATTAAAATCAGGTCAGCGCGTTAACAAAGATGGTTATCTCCTTTAACTTGAAAACTAAAAAATTGGGTAAAAGGATATGTTAGGGTTAGGGTTAGGGTTAGGGTTAGGGTTAGGGTTAGGGTTAGGGTTAGGGTTAGGGTTAGGGTTAGGGTTAGGGTTAGGGTTAGGGTTAGGGTTAGGGTTAGGGTTAGGGTTAGGGTTAGGGTTAGGGTTAGGGTTAGGGTTAGGGTTAGGGTTAGGGTTAGGGTTAGGGTTAGGGTTAGGGTTAGGGTTAGGGTTAGGGTTAGGGTTAGGGTTAGGGTTAGGGTTAGGGTTAGGGTTAGGGTTAGGGTTAGGGTTAGGGTTAGGGTTAGGGTTAGGGTTAGGGTTAGGGTTAGGGTTAGGGTTAGGGTTAGGGTTAGGGTTAGGGTTAGGGTTAGGGTTAGGGTTTAGGGTTAGGGTTAGGGTTAGGGTTAGGGTTAGGGTTAGGGTTAGGGTTAGGGTTAGGGTTAGGGTTAGGGTTAGGGTTAGGGTTAGGGTTAGGGTTAGGTTAGGGTAGGTTAGGGTTAGGGTTAGGGTTAGGGTTAGGGTTAGGGGTTAGGGTTAGGTTAGGGTAGGGTTAGGGTTAGGGTTAGGGTTAGGGGTTAGGGTTAGGTTAGGGTTAGGGTTAGGGTTAGGGTTTAGGGTTAGGGTTAGGGGTTAGGGTTAGGGTTAGGGTTAGGGTTCAGGGTTTAGGGTTAGGGGTTAGGGTTTAGGGTTAGGGTTAGGGGTTAGGGTTAGGGTTAGGGGTTAGGGTTGGTTAGGGTAGGGTTTAGGTTGGGTTAGGGTTAGGGTTAGGTTAAGGGTTAGGGTTAGGGTTAGGGTTAGGTTAGGGTTAGGTTAGGGTTAGGGGTTAGGGTTAGGGTTAGGGTTAGGGTTAGGGTTAGGGTTAGGGTTAGGGT
>BLAL01000231.1:0-123196 GCA_015698045.1 Rhizophagus clarus | reverse complement strand
AAAGTTGTTCAAAAATCACTTTGTTCTCGGGTTTGTTCCTTTCGGTGGTAATTTCAATGAATTCATATTGCCATTTATTTCTGAAATGAAAGAATTCGAACAAGGAAAATTAATGGAAGTGAATGGCCAAGATGCTTGGGTGATAGCCGGTTTAGGTGTCGTAACTGCTGATTTACTACAAGGGAATGACATGTGTGGTGTATTACGACATAATGCCAATAAAGGTTGCCGCACTTGTACAGCCTCTCGAGAATCACTTACCAACTTCTCTCAGGATGTACCAGCAACATCAAGATATCATCACATCACTAACGATCAATTTAAAGAGATATTTAACGAACCTGCTACCACAAGGCAAAGACGACTTTGTACTGAGTTTGGACTAAGAACAAGGCCTAGCATTTTGGATAGGCTGCTAAGAGAAAGGCATCTACAGACACCTCAAGATGTATATCATGCAACTGCTGGGAAGATTGGACGACTTCTTAAATTAACGTATGATCTTTGAATTTAATTAACTTTAGCTAGATATGTAACGAACAAAATCTTTTAATAAAGCTTTTTGATTTCCACAGGTGCGAATTATTTTCACAAAAAGGAGAGGACGAGTTTATCAAAGCCTGGAAGAACTTTGAGAAACCAAAAAAATGGTCTCGTTTGCCAAATCCAATTAGTCACAATGCTAGTTTCATGATGTCTGACTATCTTAGGCTCGCTATGATAATGCCTTTTATACTTAATAGTTTTTTAGAAACATCAAGCTTAAAGGAAAATGAATCCAGAAGCATTCTGCGACGAATTCAAGAATCACGCATTAACATGGCGAAAAATGTAATAATTGCTTGTTGGGTATATGTAGCAAAAACAATGAGGATAGTTTTTGAAAGCAAGTTTACATTAGATTCGTATGACGAATTACAAAAATGCCTTGAAGAAGAAATGAAAATTCTTCCAAAGGTACAATTATTCATAATTCTTATATAATTTTTTATTTTTTATTTATCAATATATAAAATATTATTTAATAATGTGGCTTTAGGTTTTCCCTGAATTTGCTAACTTACCAAACCTGTATATCAATATCCACTTGCTGGTGCATGCAAGGACTTATGGTACTCTTATAAACACTCAAGTTGGTATCAAAGAGATGGTGCATCGGATCTTTAAAGCAATGGTACCACGAACAAATTGCAAGAATGTCGAGCTAGACTTGTTAAAGCGGTATACTACGCTTTTTGCAATTCGTCATTTAGTAGATGGAGGCGCAGATCAAAGATTATCACAACCTTGTAGAGGTTTCGCTACTATGTCCTCAAATTTTAGAAATTTATTGACTAATTGGTATATTACTGAAGACAAGGTATCAAATGAACAAGAACCGGAAGAAAATGAAGAAGGTTTGTATTACAATTTTATAATAATAATATTTCTGCAATTATTAACGTAATTTTATTTATATAGCGATTTCATCTCCAGTGGATTTTATTACAAATATTATCTTAAAGAGGAGCTTGTCCCGTCAGGATCGTGAAAATATCATGAAAAATTTGCCAAATTTCAAATCTGAGCTGCTTCTTTCATTTATGGACATTGGACAAAAGTCAGCTCTTATATATTCTCAAATGGGCTGGTATGAATTGGCGACATACACTATGGAAGAAAGCGATGGCGTCTTTTCTAAAGTACATCTTCATATTGGTGACGTCGTAACAATACACGAGGAAGACAGTGGTGAATGTTATGCGATTATAAAAGGGATCTTCAAATACAAAGGCAATGATGATAAATATTATGCCTTTATTACAATTGATTGGTTTGACAATATTAACAGAATTCACAATGTATTGAAATGTCCTCTTTTTCGCATTCAGACAAGCCAAGACATTCGCTGGAGAAGAATCTTCCCGATATCAATAATTGACCACGTACAGAAAGTTCACTTTGTCTATGATACGAAAATTGATTTGTGGATAAAAAATAATTATTATTTTACGGCTATATAGCTTTATTAGTAATATTATGTTAATAAATTTACAATATAAATATAAGTTTATACTACGTTTACTCATTAAATTCATTATTGTTTTAACAATATCAAAATGATACAGTATCTTTTTTTTTATTAAATAAATGCAACAATATCGTTTTGATATCGTTATGGTATCGTGACCGGTCCATTACTTATCACGTGATAACGTGACTTTGTATTGATTATCCAATCAAAATCATTGTTTGTTTGTTAAAACATTCGCACGACGGTTATTTCTACTCCATTCTCTACATTTTACTGTAATAACTTACATTTTAATATTGTCAGTCTATTTAAAATATTTCTTAATAATATTAACAATCATATACGCGTCTATTTTTTATTCCGGCGTAATCTCAACATTGAAAAATAGTTTATTCGACACCTTGACAGGTACGAAACAAAAAGTTATTTATAATAATATTAATTGTTTTACAAATTTTAGCTCTCGCTGTGCAAATATTGTTTAGAAATATTTTTTAACAATATAACAGAAATTCGGAATGTATTTTTTTATTTATTTATCTATTTATTATTATTTTTTTTTAAAAAAGAAAAATTTTTTAATAGTAGTGTATAATAATATTTGTGACGAAATTCGGACGAAATTCGGAATGTGCGCAAAGAAAGTTTCGGTATAGTATTATTTCCCCTCTTTTTTATACTTGGGAATGCGATTGTTCTAGCGTCATAATGATATCGTCACGTTGTTTTATATTAGCATTCGGAAAGAGAGATGTCTAAGTAATTTACCAGGCACGACCGTATCTTTAATTTCGCAGAAACTTGCGTCGTAATCAGAAACTTATCAATTCAACATTTTAAACAAGTTTCAAGATAATATTAGTGTCATAACGATATTGTCACGTTGTTTTATGTTAACCATCCAGTGAGAGAGATGCGAAACTTAATATTTTTTTTTTTTTTGTAAGAATATATGAATTTTCTTTTTTTCTTTTCTTTTTTTTGTAAGGAACGTTATAATAACGTTTCTTCTGTTTCTTTTAGGTTCATCAATTCAACATTTTTAACAAGTTTCAATATAATATTAGTGTCATAATGATATCGTCACGTTGTTTTATGTTAACCATCCGGTGAGAGAGATGCGAAACTTAATATTTTTTTTTTTTTTTTTTTTTTTTTTTGTAAGAAATGTTATATGAATTTTCTTTTTTTCTTTTCTTTTTCTTTTTTTTTGTAAGGAACGTTATAATAACGTTTCTTCTGTTTCTTTTAGGTTCAAGTGTTTCAGCTTAATTTAATCAGGTACGATCGTAACTTTAATTTCGCAGAGCTTGCGCCATAATCCAGACACTCTAATTCAACATTTTTAACAAGTTTCAATATAATATTAGTGTTGAACCGATATCGTCACGTTATTTTATGTCATCCTATCCAGAGATAGGGATATTCTTCCTTTAATTACCGTAATTCGCAATATTTAACAATTAAATAATAATTAAAACATCATAATTGTCATAATTGCATTATAAAAATATATATATATTAATTAATTAATAAACAAATTAATTTAAACCAATTAAAATTGATTTAATTTATTGAATGTATCTACTACGTTTCATTATCATCCTGATACAGTTTAAATGTTATCACGATATTTCAATAAAATATTTAGCGATCTTAATGATACCATAACGACATAATTATAATATCCTAACGATACATTTTCAACAACTTCACGATAATATTAATTTTTAAATGATATCGTGACAATATATTAAATGATATCGTGACGATATATTTATGATAATCTTAACGATACATTTTCAACATCTTCACGATAACATCACAATTTCCATTTCAACATCATCACGACATCGAGACTATAAATCGATATAATATCAGAATGATATCAGAACGATATCAAATTTCAAATATCGCGAGGATGTTGAAAAGGTATCGTTAAGATTATCATAAATATATCGTCACGATATCATTTAAAAAAATTGTGATGTTAACGTGAAGATGTTGAAAATGTATCGTTAAGATATTGTGGCGGATTTGAAGATTTCAGCAAAGATCTTAGTATCCTTTACTTGTTTAAAAATAATTATAGCAAGAGAAAGTAAAATTTCTCGAGAGAACATGGTAAATCTTTGTCAGGCATTCACAGTCGAAGGTCGTATTAAAGATCTTAATAGTCAAATACGGTCTTTAAAATATCAATTAAATAAACAATAATAATTTAATTAATTTTATAAAATTGAAATAAATTTTATTTTATTTTATTTTTTTTTAATAAAATTTAAATTTTATTAATATATAATTTATAAGTAAAAAAATTTTATGAGTCATCATGTTTATGTTTTTCTGTTAAAAATAATTCATTTTACAATATAAAAATTTCGTAAGTACATGTTATTATAAATTGAGCAGGGTAAGCAGTTTAGTCTAACTTTAAATGAACGCATTACACAATTGAATACATGTTACTGATTTATTTTTGTGATGTAATTTATGAAATGTTATCTGATCGTCTGTAGACTTTCACATGCTACTATATTTATGCAGGCAAATTTGCCTGCATTACAGACGAAGGGATAATATTTTAGCGATGTTCATGATAATTAATATATATCTATAATAAGTTATAATTTATTTTACATAATACAGTTTCACAAGAATTTTTTTGTGATACTGCTTTATTTTTAATAGCAAGTTTCGATAAAAGCAAAAAAATCAATCGATCAAAATTCGTAACTTATATACTATTGTAGTTGATTAATAAAGACAATATAAATAAAATTTTATTTTTTGTCAAATAAAATGTTAAAAAATAAACATCATAAAAATTAATATAAAATATTTTACTTCATATTAGTTAGTTAAATAAAAATAATAATTCAACTTCTTTTTTGTCATCACTCTTCCATATATTCTTTATCAATAATATATGTTTTACGTCTTAATTTCATAAATCCTACACATCTATCGATTGCAGTAACATCAATAAATTGTGTAGAACCATCATCACCTACGAAGAAAGTTGTACCAAGTGCATCTTCATTGACGTTACTTGTCCATTTAACATTTGCCAACATTTTTTCTTGATCCTTATATTTGTATACAAGAAAATAATTCACTTGAGCATAAAATGTTTTTGTTATAAATTCTGGTGCGGCATTTCAAATATGAGCCCATCTATCAACTTCCATATGGGTCTTTAATAAAAAAAATAATATTAAATAAAATTTACAAAATTTTAATCTATTATTACATAAAATACTAACCAAAACAATATAATTGATTCGAGCCCAGTCTTTATTTCTACGTATCCATTCTGATTCAATTACCTGCCCATCTGAAGTTATTAGACGACCAAATTTTATCCCTCTCGTTTCAAAATCCTAAAGAAGATAAATGTTAATTATTATTAAAAAAATAAAAATTAAATAATTAACTGAATATATACACTTAATTTCATTTCTGCTGCCTTGTTATCTATTACAAATAGATGACTTTTTATCTGATTTCTTAAGATCATATGTTTTAGAGGGCCATTGAAACTCTTCGTCATAATTTTCATTTGAATAAACTAAGTGATTTTCATATTCCTTACAAGAGATTAGCAGAAATATCTGTTCATGAATTTTTCTGTAATAACACAAATTATTAAACAATTTTAACAAATATACATTATTTGTTAAATTTTTATATGGGTGTAGTCTTGATTTTGCCAATGGTTGTAGCATTCCGCAAGTGCGTTCCATAGGGAACTGCCATGTGCAACAACAAGGACCGTTACTTTGAATACTATCAGCAACATGCAAAAGGTAATGAAAGCATGCTTTTATTGCACTTAGTCGGCTAGTTAAGTACTGATAATAATAGCTAAAAATTATTAAATGTATATTAAAATTTGATGAATTTAATTGAAAAATTTTAATAATAAAATTAATTGATAAAAATTTGTACTTACCGTTCATAATGGTTATAAAATTGCAATAGCAAACTCCTTATTTCATTTTGATCATGTAAAGACAACTTTCATTTTTGGCAAAGCCAGACAGCTTTGACAAAAAATGACCAACCTTTAAGGTACACTGATGGTAACTGATCTTTTAACAATGGTAAGGAATATAAAGTTATCCAAGAAGCCCACTCTTCTGCTTTATACCCCACTGTAATGATGAAATATATTTCGTAAGGACTGACCAAATTCAGTCAGAATTGACTTTTTAATGGCATCCATGTTGGCTCCAATTTCACTTCATTGCTTATTACTAAGTGTATAAGGCTGATTATTAAGAGTAGAATCTTTAAAAAAAGATCCCATCCAATGTCTTAACATATAAGGGGCGACATTCTCATAAAATAAATGTATAATATCAACTGGAAAACATGCAGAAAATTGTGTTGACCTTATATCTAGTAGCACACTACGTCCTACAACACCTATTTAGATAATAATTAATTAATTTCAACAAAAAAAATACACTAAATATATATGTTTACCTAAATTAGAAGCTAATAATTCACATGTTCTTGATGGTTCTATTGTCACTATCTGCCCAATTCTTGTTACGTAATTACTATGCATTCTCCTTGGTAAATTTGACGGATTATAAGTTTCATTTGTATTATTGGCATCTGACAGTGGCGTAGTTGGATAATATATGTGATTATTATATATCCCTCAAAGATCACAATATCGACATGCCATATAGGAATTATGGCCTGTTAATAAAGCAATTTTTGATATACCAGGAGTATCACCAGACCACGAAAGCACAGTAGCTTTTAATGAAAATTTTTCATTTGTGAAACCATCGTAGCAGTCGATGCCACCTATTGTATAAAATTATTATTTAAATAGATAATACAATAAGTGATTAAGTTCTATTTAAAATTACCTTCCAATAAACACAACTCATCAACTACTGGTTTCATGAAAGAATTAAAATCTTTTGGAGCTTTAGGATCCAGAATAATAGAAGTAATCAGTAAATTCTCCTTTTTAACACATTGTTCAGATGGCAGGTTAGCGTTAATGAATAAAATTATCCAACAATCATCACACTTTTGTTTGAATAATTGGTAACTATTAACTAAACCTAGAAGTATAATATCACGATCATCTTGAAAATAACCTTTTTATAACAAATTTTTGTATTGAGCACCATCAAACACGTCACCAATAGTACCATCAATATTTCTAGAAATATATTCTGAACAGTAGCGCAATTGTTTTGCACGTGCTGAGTCATGGTATTGAATCACAAGTCGATCCTGAATGGAAAAATAAGCCACTTGGGTTCTTGATTGTCCTTCTACTTGATAACGTTTAGCTTTACAATAGATGCATTCATTTAGATTCTCGTAGTTACCAGGTAAAAGCACAACATGAGTTGATGCACCTGTCAACCCAAATTGGTTTTATAGGAATTATATCTTTAAACATTTTTATTAATGAATGTGTGCTTTTGCTAGAGATACCAACCGTGGCTGTAACAATTTCTTTAAATGCTGTATTATTAATATTATGTCAGACTTTTATTTCAAGAAGACAAAGTCCTTTGGCAACTTTGTTAGTAATATTATGCTCTACTGTAAACTTATATTATTATTTAATTATTATAATATAATCAAAACAAGTTTAAATAAATTCTATTATATTTACCGGTTGTTAAATTGATATTCTCTAATAAGGTCCTATCTTTTAAACTTTCTTCTAAATTTAGAGAATTATTCTCACTTTCTAAAAGTAAGTATTTTCAATGAAATGAGTTATGATGGTTGTCAAATACTCTAAATTCATTAATTAATAGATATCGCTGCACTACCTGAGACGATCAATTCTTCTTCATCATCAGTTTCTTTCCAATCATCAGCTTCTTTTCTATTATAAAAAGATTCTTCTTCGTTATGAAATTCTGATTCTTCTTTGTTGTAAGATTCTGATTTTTCTTCGTTACTATTATAAAAAGATTCTTCTTCATTATGAAATTCTGATTCTTCTTTGTTGTAAGATTCTGATTTTTCTTCATTACTATTATAAAAAGATTCTTCTTCGTTATGAAATTCTGATTCTTCTTCGTTGTAAGATTCTGATTTTTCTTCGTTACTATTATAAAAAGATTCTTCTTTGTTATGAAATTCTGATTCTTCTTCGTTGTAAAATTCTGATTTTTCTTCATTACTATTATAAAAAGATTCTTCTTTGTTATAATATTCTTCATTCTCATTATAAGATTTTTTGTTAGAAGACTCTTCTTCGTAAGATTTTTCATTATAAGAGTTATATTCATCGTAGCTAAAATACAAAAAAAATAGTAACTATTGTTTTTAAAATAATCAACTTCAAAATTACAACTATATAATATACCTTTCATCAATGATATCATCATCAATTAATTCAATGTTATATTTTCTCTTTTTAGAGTGTTTCCATTTAGTTGTAGGATGGACATATTTGCCTATTCCATTCCTCTTACATCTGAGGCATTCGCATAATTCCAAATTTTTATTGCTCATTTAAAATTTTCTATAGCGATAAAATTTTATTCTCCCACTATTTATGATTAAGATTACTCATGATCAGATCAAGATTAATAATCAGATCAGGATTAATTCATGATCATGATCAAGATTGACTCATAATTATGTATTGTTCAATTCCTATTGTTCTTAAGGATCTATTTGGAATTAACTGTGACTTTACCGTGACAGACAGTTTTTTTAGTATTAAAATTACCGTGACTGTGTCGTGGTACTACCAGGTTGATTGATGATGTGAAACTTCTTATGTTCCTTTTTTGTACACAATAATGCTATCAAATTTCTGTCTTTTTTTTTGTAAAAAAAAATTGTTCATTTTATTTTCTTTTTTAAGAAAAATTAGGAATGTTTCTTCAGCACGAGATACGAAGACTTTATACAAACAAATATAAAATGTCTGTTTATAATAATTGTATTTGGTAGTATATAGTATTGATAATTTTACTCAAGTCCAATTGTTCGTTTTACTTTTCTTTTTAAAGAAAGTTCGATAATGTTTCTTTTAATTCTTTGAAAATTTTGTTTCTTTTTTAAGAAAACTCGACAGTGCTTTCTCACATTTTTTTTTTTTAAAAAGAAAATTAATTGATTGATTTTCTTCTTTAAGAAAAATGGCTTTTCTTCCAATTTTCTTTAAAAAAATTTATTCGTTTCATCTTTCTTTTTTTTAGAAAAATCCCTAACGTTTCTTAAAATTTTTTTTTTGATTCATTTTTATTATAAATCTGAGACTTATTTTTTATAATCAACCACACGATTATAATACAAAAATCATATCTTTTATCATTGCTTGTTTAAAATTTGGCCTCACGTAATTTATCGATGAGAGAAAATGAGAGAGAGAGTAGCGAAGGAGAGAGCGAGAGTGAGAGAGGAGAAAGAGAGAGAGCGCGAGAGAAAGAGAGAGAGAGAGAGCGAGAGAGGAAGCGAAAAAAAGAGAAAGAGATAAAAAGAAAAAGAGAACGTGAGAAAGAGAGAGAATGTGAAAAAGAAAATAAAGAAAGAGAGAAGGATAAAGATGAGATTGCCAAACCAACTGGAAGAAAATATTTAAATCTTCCTGTAATTTTAAAAATTTCAAAAGAAGAATTCAATGGTTATAAGGTTTGTAATTTATATAATTTATACATTTTTGTTTAAGATTCCAATTGTGTAATTGTTTATATTTTAATCAGACATATGTGATTTAATCAAAGCGTATATCGATACAGAAAGATCCTGGGAGAAGCAGGAAAAAAGAATGATACTACAAATTATTGAAAGAGTGAGTGTATTATATGCAATTGTATTTTACATAAATTAATGTAATATAATTCTCTCTTTAATTTAAAGCGAACAATCAAAAGTTTCCAAAAACAACTGGCGACTGGTGTATTAAGGAGATGTTGCAAAGATCAATTAATAATAAACGTAAGTAATAATTTAATTTATATTTGAATATGTACGTATTAAGTAATATTTAAATTTTATAAAAGGTACTCATCAGAGAAAGAAGAAGTTAAGAAGAAATGAAGACAAGGTATGATATCTATTAAAATAACATATTTTGGCTTTGGCTTACTAGACATTTTTTAAATATTTTTTGAAATCTGATGATGATAATGATGATGTTGATGATGCTAGTAATGAAGATGTTGGTATATTTTGAGCAAATTAGTTTAAAATAAATATTGTTTATTTGTTTATTATAATTGGAATTTAAATTTAGCAAATTCAAATTCAAATATTAAAACACTCCATTATATCTGTAGAGAAAGATACTCAAAGAAAATCAGAATCCAAAGTAAGTTTTTGCTATTAAATTAGAATTAATTAATTACATATACTGATATTTTATTTTATGAATTTAGAGGAGGCGACAGTAGTTGATGATGTGGTCTTTTTTTCCGTGGCCTTTATTTTTGCATGTTTTGTAAATTATATTAATACTTGTTTTTGCGCTCTGTATTCTGCGCTATTACATTGAAATAAAAGTAATGTTATTGCTCAGTAGGACTATGCTTTTGACATGACTTTGTGATATGTGAAATTTATATAGGCACGAAAAAGACCTTGCCATATAGAAAAATCAGCATTTTTTTTTACTCATTCGGCCATGTCACCTTAAATTTGGAAACCTTTTAGTTTCATAATTTATAATCTCGTCATGCACATAATCTATTTGTATTGTATTTTATCATATACAATGCACCAAAAAATTGTCGAATCAAAATTGTATATATTATACACGTGATCTGATCATCAAATAAATATGACACGCATGTTTTTATTTTTTTTTTTACTTTTCTTCAACTTACTTTCTTTTCGAAATATTAATTATTTTCTTTTATTTTTTATTTATTTTCCTTTGATTTCTGAAATATCAGGTAATAAAAAATTTGTTTTCTTTATATTTTTTATTTATTTTTTCAACATTTTACTATACTAATAATTTACTTTAACACTACTAACTGTTTTTTCTACTGACTAATAATTTATCTTTTTATTAATTTACTTTCTTTATTACTAACGTATTTCTTTGATAATATTAATTTCTTACTTTATTACTAACGTATTTCTTTGATAATATTAATTTACTTTCTTTATTACTAACGTATTTCTTTGATAATATTAATTTCTTTCTTTATTACTAACGTATTTCTTTGATAATATTAATTTACTTTCTTTATTACTAACGTATTTCTTTGATAATATTAATTTACTTTCTTTATTACTAACGTATTTCTTTGATAATATTAATTTACTTTCTTTATTTACTAACATATTTTTTATTTATTATTTTATTTTGTTTCTTACAGCATCTTTTACATTTATCAATTTACATCATATATAATACTTTATTTACAAAATATTTTGCATATTTTAAATAAAATTCATAATTACAGTAATCATAAATTTCTAAAATTTTGTTCATTATAATAAAATTTGGCCTATTGTAATCATAATTCCTAAAATTTGGCCCATCGTAATCATAATTTCTAAAATTCAGCCTAAAATTCTGCCCAAAAAAACTAGGCAATAATTGTATGATTTCAGGTCAAAAATATGATAAATATTGTATGAATCAGCATACAATTATTGTGTGATTTATTGCAATTTTTAGCACAATTATTGCACAATTATTGTATGGTCAAAAATATAGAAATTGTAGTGAAATCGTAGTGAATTTAATTGAATGCTAATTTGACAAAAATCACACGCAGTTTTTTCATAGGGATAAAGTCAAAAACAGCATTCTAAACCCTTTTTGACATACTAAGTAAAGTTGTAGAGCAGGCAAAAATATGCAATGATAGCGAATTGTTGTATATATTATGAAGTTATCTTGTATCATGAATAGTTTACCATTACAGCATCAGTAATTTTTTAGATCCACTTTTTATAGAATCCAAAATGGAATTTTATTTGTTACATTTATTATTATTTATTTATATGGTATTTATTTAATATTTATTTATAATGCAATGTTAATTTGTACTTATTAATTTGTATTTATTTCTTTTAAAAAAAACAGACACTATAATTCCACAGCTACAAAGTTTATATTTAGTAATTTGTAAAGTACTGTCAGTCTGAAAAAAAGCCTAAAAAATAAGAATGACGAACAGTTAGTAATGTTTGTTAAATTAAAAAAATTGAAAGTAATTGGCTTTTGGTATCACACATATGGCCGCCATAATTTCACTACACCACGCTTTAATGTTTACCCATAATGTCCAGAGTGACTTGAACAATCACCTAAAAAGTTAGTAATGTTCGTTAATTAAAAATGAATCCCTTTAAGAATATCAAGTCATTAAATACGATGCATCACTTTGGTCTTTACTTTCGTAATCGATTTTGAAGATTCTGCCAACTTCTTGTTTATGGCGAGCATCCAAATATCCAAAATACTGGCCTCTAAAAAAAAAGGAACAAAATGTTAGTAGCCGTTTTGTCATTAAAAAAAAAACCTTAATTCTTATCAAATTTTCCATATGTACCAAATTGCTTAAAAAAAAGAAAAATAAGCGAACAGTTAATAGCAGTTCATTAAATTAAGGAAAAACGAAAAAAAAATCTAAAAACTTGTGCCCAAAAGGATCCGATGAGTAAGTTGCCTAATAAAAAAAGATTGAAAAGTTAGTAAAATGTAGTGCTTCGATCCGGATGGGTTTTTTCTTATGATCTAACGGTTTGATCCGGATCGAAGCACTAGTAAAATGTTCGTTAAATTAAAAAAAAAAATCATTTTTTCACTTGCCATTTCGATCTTAAAGTACAGTAATCCTCTTCTCCGTTAGATCGTATTCTAGAGTTCCTGATAGTGCTGTTTCAGATAACCCGATATCTGTCCCACATCCAAAAAAATCCACCTAAAAAAAGAAAAAAGAAAAAAAAACTACGAACAGTTAGCATAATGTTAAAATAAAAAAAGGTCGAAAAAAAAAAAAAAAAATTTTTTTTTTACTTGCCGATATTGAACGAAACGTTAGAAAATGTTTCGTTAAAGAGGAAACTAAAAAAGGCTGATACTTCACTGAAATTCCACACGAATTTGACGTCTAAAAAAAAGAAAGAAGAAACGTCAACAATCGTTTCATTAAAAGAATTTATTCGGAGTAACAAAAACCACCTTCCTACGCGTCGTCCAAGTACCCTAAAGAATGGCCGTCTACAAAAGAAAATGAACGAAACGTTAGTGATCGTTTCGTCAAAATAATTAATCCAATGTAAAAAAAAGTGTCTTCCTCACCGAATTTCCACGTGTCCAGATGCCCCGTCTACAAAAAAAACATCGAAACGATAGAAGCTGTCTCGTTAAAACCCGAAGAGCCGGAATTCTACAAAAAGAAATAAATCATTCCGTTAAAAAAAAAAAAAATTTTTAAAAAAAAAATCTTTATTTATTTTCCCTCATCGATTTTTCCACTCGTCCCAATATTTTAAAAACCAGCATTTCATAATTGAAGAATCTTTACTGAATTTTCACGTCAGGACCGAAAAAAAATAAAAAAAAAAAATAGAAAAACGAACAATTAGTAATGTTCGTTAAAACAAATAAGGAAAAAAAATAAAAATAAAATTTATCGAAATACCGTGTCTAAAAGAGCTGAAGAGTTAGTTACCTAATAAAAAAATGAAATGTTAACAATTAAACATTTCATCATATTTTATCGCTCACTTCACAACCACCTTCATATAACCAAAAAATATTAAAAAATTTTTAGAAAAAAAGGTTTAAAAGTTAAATTTAAAAATTAAATATTATGGTTACCATGTCCGGTATATGCTTATTTACATCAATGGCAACCTATTAATGCGGAAAAATGGGAAAGGGAAATGCAAAGTGAGAGGGAAAGAACGTGTGAAAGAAAAGGAAAAACGTGTGAAAATTTGGCAGTTTATTAAAAAATATTAATCATGTGATACACATGATTATTTTTGCGCGTCGATAGATTTTAATTTTGCTTAAAAAAAATTTAAAAAAGCTCAATATAAAAAATTTAGTAAAATTTCATTTCGATTTTAATAAATTCTTAAGAATGGGGATTCCTTAAAGGTTTTTTTTTTAGGAATCCTTAAGGATTCTGACAATCTAAGGGATCTATGCTTCAAAAAATTTACTGATGCTTGTGAAATTTATTATTTATTCAAATCAAATATAACTACAATTAAAATATCACATTTCATCTTGACACTTTAAAAGAATATTTAAATTTTCTATAGCTTCTTGATATCCATTTTCTGCAGCTTTCTTATACCAATAAATAGCTTTTTCAATATTTTTTTCAGTTCCTTCACCTCGCTCATATAAAGATGCGAGACTTTTTTGTGCATCAACATTCCCTCCTTCTGCAGCTATTTTATAAAATTCAAATGCTTTCTCTTTGTTAACATCAAGTTGGGTGCCATTACTATAAAGATATCCAAGCTTATAATAAGCATTTATAAATCCTTGATCAGCTGATTTTTTATAAAATTCCAGTGCTCGAACTTCATTTTCGCCAATGCCTTTTCCCAATTCATGATATTCACCTAATTTATATAATGCAAATTTATTGTCATTTTCTGCAGATTTATGATACCAATAATTAATTTTATCCAAGTCATATACAATTTCATCTTCACTTTTATCAAAAAAATTTTCAACATTTTCGCTTTTACCAGCTGCTTCATTATATAATTCAAATCCTTTTTCTTTATTGATTTCAGTTCCAATCCCATTCACATAATAATATCCAAGTATAAACTTCGCTTCTATACATCCACCTTTAGCAGATTTTTCATAATATTCAAAAGCTTTAGTTTCATCTTTATCTACACCAATTCCTAATTCATAACATTCCCCTGCATTACATTGTGCTATTGCATGTCCATTTTCGGCTGCTATTTTAAATGACTCAAATGCTTTTGTTTTATTAATTTCAGTTCCAATTCCTTCGTAATAATAATATCCCAGTTGAAATTGAGCATTTACAAATCCTTGGTCAGCTGATTTTTTATAAAATTCAAATGCTTTAACTTTATCTTCTCCGATACCTTGACCTAATTCATAAAATTTACCTAATTTATATAATGCAAATTTATTGTCATCCTCTGCAGCTTTGTGATACCAATAATTAACTTTATCTAAATCATTTATTAATTCTTCTTCATTTTCTATGAAATTGCTTGTACCAGCTGCTTCATTATACAATTTAAACCCTTTTTCTTTATTAACTTCAGTTCCAATCCCATTTACATAACAATACCCAAGATGGAATTTTGCTTCTATATCTCCATTTTCAGCTGATTTTTCATAAAATTCAAATGCTTTAATTTCATTTTTATTTACACCAATTCCTAATTCGTAACATTGTCCTAAATTATATTGTGCTATTACATGTCCATCTTCTGCTGCTATATTATAAAACTCAAATGCTTTTGTTTTATCAACTTCAGTTCCAATTCCTTGGTCATAACAATATCCAAGTTGAAATAGAGCATATGAATATCCTTGATCAGATGACTTTTTATAATATTCAAAAGCTTTAACTTCATCTTTTTTTACTCCCCTTCCTTTTTTATAACAAGTGCCTAAATTATATTGTGCATATTTATCTTCATTTTCTGCTGCTTTACTATACCAATAAACAGCTTGTTTAAAATCTATTTCCGTACCTTCACCATACTCAAATAAAGCACCTAAACAATTTTGTGCAAAACTATATCCCTTTTCTGCTACTATTTTAAATAACTCAAACGCTTTTACTTTATTAATTTCAGTTCCAACGCCTTCATAATAGCAAAGTCCTAGTTGAATTTGAGCATCTGTATATCCTTGATCAGATGATTTTTTATAATATTCAAAAGCTTTGATTTCATCTTTTTCAACTCCATATCCAAATGTATAGAATTCTCCAAGATTAAATTGTGCTTCTTTATTTCCACTATTTGCTGCTTTATTATACCAATAAAAGGCTTGTTTAAAATCTATTTCTGTATAACCCTCCCCACTTTTAAATAAAGTTCCTAAATTATTCTGTGCAATAATATGCTCTTTTATTGCTGCTATTTTATACATCTCAAATGCTTTTGTTTTATTAATTTCTGTTCCAATTCCTTTATCATAACATTTTCCAAGTTGAAATTGTGCATCTTTATATTCTTGTTCAGCTGATTTTTTATATAATTTAAATGCTTCTAATTCATCCTTATTTACTCCTTCACCATTTTCATAACAATTACCTAAATTATATTGTGCAAATTTATTTCCATTTTCTGCTGCTTTTTTGTACCAACAAATGGCCTTTTCTAAATCTTTTTTTATTCCGATTTCATTTTGATAACAATTACCTAATACATTTTGTGCGTGTGAATATTCTTTGGATTTAAAATACCATTCAAAAGCTTCCTTATCATCTTTGTTAACTCCTACTCCGTTTTGATAACAAATACCTACATTATATTGTGCATATATATCACCTTCATTAGCAGCTTTTAAATACCATTCAAATGCTTTTTTTTCATCTTTTTCTATACCAATTCCATGTTGATAATAATATCCTAAATTATTTTGTGCACTTCTACTTCCTCCTTCTGCTGATTTTAGATAAAATTCAAATGCTTTAAATTCATCTTTCTTTCTTCCTATTCCATATTGATAACAATAACCTAGATTATTTAATTCTATTAACTCTTTATTATTATGATTTTTAGGACTTTTTTCTGATGTTTCAAAATATTTTTCCATAGTATTTATTTCATCTTCACATAAGTTTATTTCTAATCCATTAAAATTTTCAAACTGGTTATAAGACATTACATGAGCATATTCTAAATGTCTAAATTCCTTTGCAAATGAATTATTATATAAAATATCTTTATAATAATAGAATGATAATAAATATTTTGAAATAATGATATTAAGTAATTGATATAAGGAAGTTAATTTTTTATTTTCATTTTTTTTATATTTATTAATTGACAATAAATATAAATTATATGACGTATTCTTATTAATAATTGTACACTCATAAAAAAATCCTATCAAACTTGAGAACCAATTTTCATTGTTCTCATGATCTTCCATTAGTTTTAAAATTATTTCAGGATTTTTTTCATTGTGAATAAGAAATTCTTTTATCCATTCTGATAAAATATCTTCATATTTGGTATAATTCTCTATATTCATAATCTGACGATAAAAATTTTTTAAGAAATCTTTTAAAAAATCATCATCTTCTTTTGAAATGTTATTTGAAGACATTCTCGTTTGAGAAATTAAAATTTTTTATTTTGTATAGAAAAGATATAAGAATAAATAGTATTACAGTAACACCACATATTATTATACTATGCGATTGGTAAATCTGTGCCAGGCTAACTTTGTGTAAAATTTTGTACGCCTACTTTGCATATCACCAATATTATTTGAACATCCAATGAAGTCTTAATGATTTTAAATTTTAATGATTAGGCCAATTTGCGGCGACTGCGTCGCCGCCAGACTATCAAAAACTGGTTATTAGTTACGACTTGACGCAGTATAACACTTGATCATTTAGTGAAAAAAAATATATACAGTATATGATCATATGGCGACAGATTGGTATTTTTTAAATAGCAACTTTTATTTTTTTAATACCAACTCTTCTAATTTAAAAATTAGCAGATCTTTTTTCGTTAATAGACACATTTGTATTAATTAATAGTTATGAGGTCACAAGTGATGAGTGACTGTTTTATCAGGCTTACGTAACCTGTATTTATTATACAGCTTAGTAACACATAAATCCACGACCGATAACTCCACATATCACATCCAATACCTTATCATCACATATTTTAACATGTGACTTCACTTAACATTATGCAAATCCAGAAGGAAATTTCAAAATAAAAATCTTTCTTATATCTCATCCGATAAAATTTTGCAAGAGTGACTTTTTTGAGTAAAATATTAAATAACATAAAAAATACAAGAATTGCTCTTGACTCATATACAACTGAATAAAATTTCATGGGTGTAATTTTCTTTAAATATTACATTGCACAATACGTATTTCAAGATAATACAAGTTCTAAGTCAAGCAAAAGTAAATCAATATGAAAAATTATCATCAAAATTCACCATATTAAAAGTGTCCTTTCATATAAACATAGTGATGATAGTAATGTGTATAAATAGACTAAAAATTTGTATGTGCTATAATTATAATTGTTACATGTAATTTGCATTTTACTATCAAATGTATGTTTTTTTTGATAACCATATAATGCCTATGTAACATCCCTATTATATTAAAGTCTTGTAATAACTGGTAATAATATGTCTGCTATTGTAGTTCAATATATGTTAAAATACTATCTGCTATCATACTGTATTTATTTATTTATTTATGTTGCGACTGGAGGTCGTATTATATGAATATAGACTAGACATATACTATTATAAGCTAAGATCTAAACAAATGAATACAATATCCCCACGCGAGTGATTACCAGCCAATAATTTTTACAAACCGTTTAGACTAGGCCAACCAGTCTTGTATAAAATTTATCTTTCTTTAATATACGATGATTTAATAAATTTTAATATCAGTGTCCGAAAATTATTGGTAAAATCGCCGTCCAATAAATGGATTTTTATCTATGCTTCATACTGTAAGTACATTATATAATATGCATTATATTTTTAATATATCAATGATTTTTTTTTTTCATATATTATATTAATAATTTTTACTAATATTAATCTACATTAATTCTTTTGCAATTTATTACATCTAACATCTATGTGCTTATCTCACCTACAAAAAACAGTGTACATGAGAATCTTATAAAAAAGACCTATAAAAATAAGAGAACCTGAATAATTCAAAACACCACAAAATTAACTTGCCTATCCGGCTTTTTTATTAATAAAAATCAATTTTTTTTAAATTTTATATATAAAACGATAAATTTATTATTAAAAAAAAACTTAAAAAAATTGTTTATTAATAAAATTCAAGAAAATGATAAAAAAAAAGCTTAAATTTATTAAATCAAGAAAATTCTTGCGAATTTTTTTTAATTTTTAAAATAATTGCTGTTTTAAATATTTGTTATTATATAAAAATAAATATTATTATATTTTTATTGTATTATATACTACATTTTAACATTTATTGATATACATTTAACATTTATACATTTCATACACTTTTTATTATCATGTAGCGTTACCCGATTGATATAAATTTTATTATTTATTACATTGTTTCTTCATACTTTTTTGTTCTTTATTGTTTTTCGTTCCTTTTTGTCTTCCATTGATTTTTTCATTTATTTTTGTTCTCCATTGTTATTTTTTTTGTTCTTTTTGTTCTCTATTGTTCTTTTTTTTTTGGTAATATATATATTTGACAATAATAATGGAGATTTAAAATTAATAAATTTATCATCTAAATTTATTTTGATTGAATTTTTGTTTTTTAGAAATTATGTATACTAATTAATCTAAATTTTAAAAAATATAATTTACTTTTTGTAAAGGCGGTGTATATGTTCCTTTACTCATACAAGACTTTTCAAAAGTTGAAGGTAGATTTGGCAATGCATCTTATAAATTTGGTACAGTGTTAATGATGATAATACTTGTTTTATTGATGTTTATGTTGGTGATAATAATGATGATAATAATGATGATAATAATGATGATAATGATGTAACAACTTCCATTCATTCCATGCAGCAAGGCAAATGCTTAAATGTTGATCTTAATAATCATCCCAAGTTAAAAAATTAGTGTATGAGGTTGAGAGAACTATTAAACCAAAATTAGGAGCAACTGTTACAACAAGGCCGCCATGCATATAATATATTGGAATGGAACATTGTTAATTATGGAATATTTTCAAAAACCATATTTACGGACAAAATCCCAGAATTACCAGATATTTCCCTATCATGTTTAAACCTAAATAATATCTTAGCTGCACTAAAAAGGAAAAACCAGCGATTTAATCCATTAATAAAAATAATGCGAAGCTTGTTAGAAAAAAATAAAATAAGCGATAATTCTAAGTGGTTTGGCCAGTTATATAAGTGGCCTTATCAACTTTACACATTAACTAAATATCATGATATTAGCTGTGAGAACTATTTTAGCTGCATTTTTATATTTACTACCATCACCACGCATTGATGAGCCTGAAAACCATATAAAGATGGAGTTATATGCCAAAATCGTTTCTGTCATTTTCAGTCTCAACTATGACACAAAACTTGCTCCTGTTTGGGAGTTTACTCATTTAATTTCAAGTCAGGGTGATAGAGGATTTTCGATATCCGACTTTGCAGCAGTTGTTGTAGACCAGGATGAAGGACAATATCCATTCTTCCTAGCAGAATTTGCAAGTGAAAATGCTGCTACACATAAAGATAAAATTGTAGTTGTATCAGAAGCTGCTTATGAATTAAATCATATTTTGGTGATAATGGAAAATCTTGATGAATGGGAGGTCAATAAAATAAGGTTCTATGTAGCAACAGTTGGCGGAACTACCATTAGCTTTAATATAACTACTCCCATATTCAATAAAGAATGTTCAGCTCTTATTTACGTTTATAGGAATCATCATACATTCAACCTGAGACAAAGTAATAGTAATATGGAAAGTAATGTAGAGGGATGTGAGGATGAGAGTGAGACTTGCAAAAAAATTATCAATTATGAATAAATTATTGTATTGTCATAAAAATGTACTTTTAAGTCCAGCAAAAAATTTAAATGTATTTATACTTTTAATTTCAGCTTATTTTAATCATAATATCTTTATTTACAATAATGCAAGGATAATAAAGAAGTTAATTAACAGGAGGGATTTCCAATAAAATAAAGTATCTCTTTGTTTTAATAAAGAAGCGATGTTATCTTTTTATGAAGCAATTTATAATAAGAACAAAGTTTTTTTTTGTTTATAATCTTTCATGTCATTGCAAAATAAAAAAAAAACATTTTTCTGTTTGACATTTATTATTTTCTAAAAATGCAAGACCATATATAAAGTATTCCTTTGTTGACTTATCTTTTTATGATTTAAATTATTAGGGATCCTTTGTTGACTTTGTATTCAATTACTCTTTTATGGCTTTGTTATAATTTAAATTTAATTAAAACATGAAGAATTTCATCTGTTTTATTGGCTTGAAATAAATATACGTAAAAGTTTTGTTTTATAATATTTTAAAAATATTTTTAATTTGTTACTTTTGTTTATGTTTCCTTGTTTCATTTAATTATTCAATTTTATTTTATTTTATTTGCTTATTTCTTAATTAGTTTTAATAAAATACTTATTAAAAACAAATGAACAAAAGTAGTGATTGATTCAACTATAGATTTGGAAATGATCAAAATTTGTGATAATTAGGTAATTGCCAAAAAAGAATTTGATTTTTAAGGTCTAAAAAATAATTATCATTACTAATATAAATAATAACTATATATGAACAAAGATTTCTTTGTTAATAATTTTGTTAATAATAATAATTATTACATACATCGAAAACAATTGTCCGGGAGAGATGATTTTGTGATAACCCATGCCGCTTAATAGTTTTTCCTTTTTGATTACGTATCATAACTTTCGTTGTCGTGCGTTCTTTTTTTGATCTTTGATGTGATTCCGTGACATTTTTCCCATTGTATGACCTCTGAACATCTTTGTTTCCAGATTTCTTTGACTTCTAGTTGGACTGATATATTTTTTATTGCGATAAAAATGAAAAGAAAATAATGAAATTAATAAAAATGGCGCGAAAGACTTAAATGGTTTTCGTTTTCTTTGTTTAAATAATAAGAACAGAATACAAATGTTCTTGTCCTGTTTAATGTAATATCATAAGTAGTTAAAAATAATGTATGTGATGGTTCGAGCGTGTAACTTTAAATGATCTAGCAGGTTCAAGATTGTTATTATTTGTCATTGTTATTTGGATACAAAATTTTTTTGTTAATAAACCCTAATCTTTAATCTTAACCAGGGAAAATTCGCAAAACATAATATATAATAGTGATAAATAAAATTATTTGTACTAAAAAAAATAAATAAGCGAATGATGTTGTAAGTTGTAATTAAAGCCACTGTATCTTGTTTACAAATTTGTTAAACTTTATTAATATACTTGGAATTTTCAAATTTCGGATGATTTAAATTCAATTATGATGAAATAAACTCTGCGCAAATCATAAAATAATTAAAATACTATATTTTGTTACTTTACTATAGAGTTCTGTAGTATTGCATAAAATTAGCATAATTATATAATATTAATCAATAATTCAGTATAAAACTATACTCTGCATTCTCTGTAGACTCAGGTCAGTTATTAAGGAAATTGAAGCGAACTCAAAAAACTTCATAAAGAATTTTATTAGGGTAATTCCTTATTTGTTAAGTATGATTAAAGGGTATCATCACATTCTAATTTTTTAGCCAATTGGGTCAGGGACTTTATTGAAAATTTACAAATTTACAAATTTAAAATAGTAAACAAAATAATATTTTACATAAAAATAATAAAAATAAATATATTTATACAGTTGACTCCAGAAAGGAATCACCAAATTCATCCTTATTAAAAACTAAGCTCTCTTAGTTTTTAGGTCGGGTCAGCATAATGACCGACAGGTCAAAAACTAAACAAAATATCAAATCTCAGCAGGCTACCGCAGCTATTCCTTTGAGAAATTTGGATCTAGATGGAATAAGTCCATCAACCTTTTAGTTAGTATACATTGTATAACACTTAACGTTAATTGTAACTTATTAATATACTGTATATGTATCTTACCCTAGTTTATTATCTTGAATTTTTCTATTTCTGTAATTTTTTAAGTAACGTCTGGATTCTTTTTTAAAATCTATTTTCCGTTTTCTCAAATAAATTTCTTTCTTGTATTTTAATATTAAATGACGATTATAATATTGATGAACAAGTGGATGTTTAAAATGACAAAATTTGCTTTTACAATCAACTCCATATAAATGTTGTGCCTCAGATGTAAATCCGCGTCAGGTGATAACTGACGTGCGTCAGATATTAATTAACACCTGACGCGCGTTACTTACCAATTGACAAATGACATGCGTTAGTTGTCATCTGACGCATGATCTGTTATTTAATAATGGATTATCTGAACATGTTTTTTTACTTTGTTATTCTCTTCAATTTCTTACTCTATAACTATTTCAACATTACTTGTATCAACAACCACATATACTGTTATTTTTTCTTAAAGTTAATAAAAGCTTTAATAATCTTATATAGCATAATGGAGTATACTTTTATAAGCAAGGAGACGTTTGAAACCTTACTAAATAATTATCTCAGTAGATTGCCAGAATGCAAGCAAGATAAGGCTTTAATAAATCTAGACCTTTTAGGAAAAATAAAAGCGGTATTATTAGACCCCAAAAATTTTCATATTTGTGATAAAAATACTCGAAATTGGGCTATGAAACGCTTTTGCCTTGAAGAAGTAGTTCCTGGAGACTTTAGAGTATTAGTTAAAGCAGATAACAAGCCAGTTCTTGTAGTGGAGAATATGTATGAAATATTATGCCAAACACATGCTGAAATAGATCAGCATGGAGGACAAAAGCAGCTTTGGAAATCTATTAAAGAAAGATGAAGCTGGGTGAAGCAAGATTTAGTTGAAAAATTCGTTAATAACTGTAATATTTGTGCTATTCGTAAACCCTCATTTCACCCTTTGGCTGCTAAACTTTTTATCACGAATTCAGGTACATGATTAATTAATAGATTATTTATTTAACTTTTATTTGCATCATATTAATTTAAATTTTATATTAACAGATAGATTTGATTGATTTATCATATGATCCTGATGGAGAATACAAGTATATTTGCCATATTCGAGATCATTTTACACGTTTTTCATGGGCAAAAGCACTTACTTCTAAGCGAGCTGTTGAAGTAGCTGCATATTTGTTTGATCTTTTCCATTTTTTAGGTTCTCCACCTAAAATACTTCAGTCAGACAATGGAAAAGAATTCACTGCTACAATAATAAAAGAATTAATCAGTTTATGGCCAACAGTAAAAACAATTATTGGACGTCCACGCCATCCTCAAAGTCAAGGTCTTGTAGAAAGAGCAAATGGAATTCTGCAGCAAAAATTGGGAAAGTGAAAAGAGGATACAGGTAGAAATGATTGGTCTTTTGGGCTTCATTCAGTTATTTTATCAATAAATCATTCATATTGTCGTTCTCACAAAAAAACTCCCTATGAGCTTGTATTTGGTGATAAGCCTCATGGAGGTTGTACATTAATTGAAGATCTGTTTAGCAAGGGTATTTATGATGAAGAGAATATTCCTGAGACAGTTACAATCAAAGATTTTGAGTATTCAGCTGAAAATTTGGATGATGATATGGTAGATGAACAAGGTAAAGAGCATATTAAAATATTTTAATTAATCTTTGTATTTAGTTATAAAAACTTAATAGACATTCAATATTTTAATGTTATAATTTATTTTATTTTAAATTTAATTAAATATTCTAATAAAATTTTCTTATTATATTTATAATACATATTTTAAACTCGTCATTATCAGTTTCTATTCCTTTACCAGCAATTCCTGCTTCTTCTTCATCATTCCCTGCACCTTCATTATCAACTTTACCCACTCCTATTTCTTTACCATCAGTCCCTGCATCTTCACCACAAATAATAAAAGATTTAGGTGAAATTGAAGAAAGAGATGATGATTGTATTAGTATTGATAGTGTTGATACAGTAAAATCAGCACAAATTCAATATGAAACTTATAATGTAAATGATAATGAACATACCCCAAAAATTTCACAATATCATCCAATTCCTATTGATCCAGTTCTTATTGACATCACAAATACAGCCATAAGAAGTGAAACAACAATTACAGGTCATGATATTTTAAGAGAAGCAGCTTGGAAAAATCTACAATCTTACACAGATAAAATGGTCAACCAGATGAATAAAAAAAAGTGCTCAATTAGCTATGAAGTAGGAGATTTAGTGAGGATTACAATTCCAAAAATTGATCGTTCTGGTATTGACCGTCCTACTCTTCCATGCAAAGTTTTAGAAATAACCAAAAATAATCAGTATGTTTTAGGATCAAAATTTGGAATTATCAATGTGCATTACTCACCAGGAGAAATTGAACCACTTGGTACAATAGACTTTCCTGAGCTTAACAATTTACCTTCAAACAAGATTTCTGTCAGAGAAGCTGCGCACCTTCAAAGCACTGGACTAGTTACAGGAGCCATTTGCAACTGTAAAAGTAACTGTAATAACAATAAATGTCGTTGTAAAAAGGTTGGACAAAATTGTGGAAGTAGGTGTCATAGTGGCCGCCCATGTCAAAACAAGTGTGAAAATTAGATTTTTTAAGAAAAAATAGCTTTTTATATTAGGATTGTTAAATAAAAAAATTGATTTTACAGTGTTACAGAACAGTATTATATAATTTTTTTTACAATTTTTTTTACAGTGTTACATACAGAGTGTTATATAAAAGTATAGTGCAATAAAACATGCAAATATAATGTAAAAATTTAAAAAATTTATTAATCTTTAAAATTACCGGTAATTGATATATGTTGCGTCAGTCAATAATTAACGCACGTCAGATGACAACTAACGCACGTCATTTGTCAATTGGTAAGTAACGCGCGTCAGGTGTTAATTAATATCTGACGCGCGTCAGTTATCACCTGACGCGGATTTACATCTGAGGCACAACATAAACACAATTCATTGGAACTTTGCATAATTTTAAACTCATTTTTGTTGGATTTTCTTTTGAAAGGTTTTCTTGATTTTCTTTTGAAGGTATTTGAAAATTTCTCTAATAAATCTTCATTGAACACCGCAACCTCTTCAATCACAATTCTCGCAAACTTTTTTGAATCTTGAAGTAGTTGTTGTACTTCCTTCAAAGATCTTTCGGACTCTACTTTTTTTAAAGCTTTCTTTTTTTCTTTTTTTCCTTTTCTTTCTTTTTTACTTTTTTTAACTTTATCAACTTTTTTATTTCCTTGTTTAGATATTTTGTTCATCAAATCAGTTAATCGATTAAATGCATCATTAATTCTATTTTCAAATAGAGGAATTTCTTTTTTCTCATTAATCCTAACTTCAATTTTTGCTGACTTTCCTTTGAATTAACGTAAATGTGTGTACCAGTTTTTTCGACGATAGGTATTAGGTTACACCCTTCACGACTAACTAATTTACTAATCACAATATTTTGGGGAATTGGAATAGATAATTTTTTATTTGTTTGTTTTGATTTTTGCATTTTTGCGATTAGTGTGGTTTTTTTTTAAAAAAAAAAAAAAGAAAAATTTTTTTATTAAGAAAATTTTTCTTATTCGTAAACAAAGAAAGCGGGTGTAACGCCCCATGACTTCAAACGCCTCCGACGATCGTGATTTTCGGCCGGCATTACAGTATGAAATTAATCATGTGATAAGTGTGTCAATGTATCGAGGATCATCGCAATTACCATTTTTTTAGAAGATCAACTAGAGTCATACCCTAGGGCCGGCCTGAGGCCGGCCCTTACTAAGAGTATGATATATACCATAAATTTTAACACTTATTTGCAGAAATAAAAGTATTGGATTTAATGTTCGTTTGAAATAAATGAATAATTTAATTTATTATTTTTTTTTACATTTCGATTTAATAATCTTGCAATTGGCCTTAAAAGAAGAAATATTATCATTATAAATTTTTTTGAAATAATATTTAACAATTTTTTTTTTAAAATATTTTTCTTTCTAAATAAAATAAAATTTATTTCATATGATTGATTCAAATTCAAATTTAGACGATCTATGTCCACATATCTTAAATAAATTCGTATGCATATTTTTTTTAATAAATTCGTGTGTATGTTTTTTTTTAAATAAATTTATATATACATATATTTTAATAAATTAAATTAGTATATTTTTTTAATAAATAAATTCATGTATAATTTTTTCAATAAATAAATTTGGGTAATGTTTTTTTTAATTAACATTTTTTTTGATAAATAAATTCGTATAATGTTTTTTTTAGTATAATTTTTTTTTCAATAAATAAATTCGCATATTATTTTTTTCAATAAGTAAATTCGGGTAATGTTTTTATTTAATTAACATTTTTTTTGATAAATAAATTCGTATAATGTATTTTTTTAGTATAATTTTTTTTTCAATAAATAAATTCATGTAATGTTTTTTAATTAGTATTTTTTTTTGATAAATAAATTCGAGTAATATTTTTTTTTAATTAATATTTTTTTGATAAATAAATCGTATAATGATTTTTCCTAATGAATTTGCATAATGTTTTTTTTAATATAATTTTTTTTTTAATAAGTAAATTCGGGTAATGTTTTTTTTATAATATAATTTTTTTTCAATAAATAAATTCGTGTAATGTTTTTTTTTTAATTAATATTTTTTTTTGATAAATAAATTCGTATAATGTTTTTTTTTTAATATAATTTTTTTTCAATAAGTAAATTTGGGTAATGTTTTTTTTTCTAATAAATCAATTCGTATAATGTTTTTTTTTAATAAATCAATTTAATAAAATTCGGATATATATATTATTATTTTTAATAAATTCGTATAATTTTCTTTTTAATATATTTTTTTTAAATTTGCATATTATTTTTTTTCAATAAGTAAATTCGTATAATGTTTTTTTTAGTAAATTCGTATAATGTTTTTTTATTAATATAATTTTTTTTCAATAAATAAATTCGTGTGATGTTTTTTTTTTAATTAATATTTTTTTTTTTGATAAATAAATTCTTATAATGTTTTTTTTTTAATATAATTTTTTTTCAATAAGTAAATTTGGGTAATGTTTTTTTTTCTAATAAATCAATTCGTATAATGTTTTTTTTTAATAAATCAATTTAATAAAATTCGGATATATATATTATTATTTTTAATAAATTCGTATAATTTTCTTTTTAATATATTTTTTTTAAATTCGCATATTATTTTTTTTCAATAAGTAAATTCGTATAATGTTTTTTTTAGTAAATTCGTATAATGTTTTTTTATTAATATAATTTTTTTTCAATAAATAAATTCGTGTGATGTTTTTTTTTAATTAATATTTTTTTTTTGATAAATAAATTCTTATAATGTTTTTTTTTAATATAATTTTTTTTCAATAAGTAAATTCGTACAATATTTTTTTTTAATAAAATTTGGATATATATATATATATATTAATATAATTCAGATATATATGTTTCTTTTAGTAAAATTTGGATATATATATATGTTTTTTTTTGATATTTTCCTTTGATGTAGCTTGCTTTGATGGATTTTGATCAGATTCATTTAAGAACGTTTAATTTCGGCTACTTTTATATAGTATTTGATTTCCTTCAATTCCTATTATATAATTAATAAAAAAAATTAGCCTCCTGAATAATGTACTGTACATGAATAATAAATATTTCCTTGATGTTAGTATATGGTTAGCTCTCAGATTTTTGACCAGCGGTTCATAATTCCTTGATGATTAAATATGGTTAGCTCACCAGCCGTTCATAATTCCTTGATGATTGAATATGGTTAGCTCTCTGATTTTGATCAGCCAATTTGGATCATGCCGCAGGTTATGATCAAAATTTTCCATTTTTTTTTTTTTTTATATAAACAACCGTTGTTCGTATGATATCAATATCAATATCAATATCAATATCAATATCAATATCAATATCAACTCAATTCAACTCAACTCAACTCAATATCAATATCAATATCAATATATATAAAAACGAACCCCATACTTAGCGCATAAGAGCTAACCAAATATATATATTTCTCTTTCCTTTTCAGGATATCACAATTAGCATAACAACCAATCGCAAACAATATCACTATTAAAAATGAAGATCACCTGATATGTTAACTATATAGCATGATCTGTATATAGTGTCAATGAAGGTACTTTATTAATTGTCACTACATCGATTGTATTTCGTTTACATGAGAATATTGAAAAGGATATGGGAAGGGGAGGTATGTTAAACGAAAATATTTGTCGGAGACGGTCCAATTCTATAGGTTATTAATCTTCTAATTTTGTATTTGAATAAAATTTTATGCTAAAAATATATGAAATAATATAATAAAAATATATAATAAAAATAATAAAAATTTTAAAAAAGTACATATAATAAAAAATCTAAAAAAAAAAAAAAATACATAATATATATTAAAAAAAAAAAAAATAAAACTGATAAAATATGATTGATATAAAATGAAATATATAATTGATAATATAAAAAGATGATATGTATTAATTGTAATGCATGGGTCTGTTGTTTCGTGGCTAAATTTTATTCGAGAAATGATAAATATTTTTTGTATTAGAAAAAAAAGGAATTATTAAATGTAGGATGGTTAACAAAATTTATTTCTTACTTGTCGTGCATTATACGAAGTTTCTTGTTTAAAATTTTTTCTTCTATCCTTCGAATCATCATATCTCTGATTTCTTGGTGGTGGTAAGTGTTGATGATTATCATTATTTGAAAATCTAACTTTCTTTTCTAACTCGACTAATTTGGATATTGCTTTATTGATCCTCTCGCCAGATGAATCACTTTTTTTTATATCTTTAATTTCAATTTGTATTGCCTCTGTATTTTTTTCATCTTTTTCCGCATGAATAGATGTACCAGTTCCACTAGCAATGGTTCTTAGGTTGCATCCTTCACGACCAATTAATTTACCTATCTCAATATTTGATTTAAATTCAATGGTGGTCGAAACGGTTAAGTAGCTTTGCATTTCCATTTTTGGGAAGGTATTCGGAGATGATTTTCGGTTCTTATTATTAAAAAAAAATATTATTAAAAAATAGAAAAAAAATTATATTATTCTCTCTTTTTTTTTTTTTTTTTTTGAACAATATGAACTCAGAAGGGGATTATTTATAATTTAGAAATCAACTCTAAATTTTCCTTATACATACGTCAAAAAGAAGTTTCCAAACAAAAGCACATTTTATCAATACAGAACCAACAAAATTTTTATTATTATTTTTCCTTTTTTTTTTCAATAACACTTTTTTTTTTCAATAACATTTTTTTTTTTTTTTTTGTTAACAAAAGCGATAGGTTTTCAATGACAATTGAAAAAAAAAAAAATGATTTTATCAATAATTTATAAGTTACCTTATTGAACAAACAAAACCTCTTTTAAGTTTTGAAAAGCATGTTGTCATTATAAAAAAGGGTAATTATTCTCTTTTTTGCGCAGTTATTGTTTGCAATATGATAACCGATATGTGAACAAAAGCAACGACTATCATAAAAAAGGAATGGTCGGATTCTTTTGTCCGGATCATCGGATCTCATTTGTTGATTTTGATTTTGTTACTAAAAATATCCGTGTGATTACGTGATAATGATCTTCTCACATCGTACTGCGTTAAAAATTATTTAAATATCGTCCGTTCATATTAATTATTACACGTTCAATTTATTACAATGATTTTATTTATAAATCTCTTAAATTATTAAATATCTTATGAAACCACTTTCCTTTCATTAATTTTATCATTAAATTGGAAAGTACCTCACATTGATATAATTCCGATTTAGAACTGTACAATTTCTTTCAGCAATGGGTTTTAGGTTGCGTCCTTCACGACAAATTAATTTTCGGAATGAAGGAATGAATAATATTGTTTATACTCTTTTTCAAAATAATAATAATAATAATTGATTTATTATTTTTCTAGTTTTGAAGTTTTAATAATAAATTTGCGCAAACCATGAATTTATATTAAATGGTTTTCCTTTTCTTTATAACAAACATTTAATTAAATGAACAAAAAAAATTAAAAATTTTGGTTCATCTTTTTATTAAAAATTTTTTCCATTATGTAAACTATATTTTTGTACTAGCTAATGAAAATGAAAATAACAAATTTCTCTTTCTTTTATATTCATTAAAATTAAATTGTTTATTTTTTAAAAAAATTATGCTAGAAATTATTTTCTTAGTATAGTATAAAATATAAAATAAGTAAATTTTAACGTAGAATAGCTAGCTATACGTTTTTAATAAAAAAAATATATATAAGGTTGTCAATTAAGTTAAAATTCGGTATTAATACTTGTGTATACAATTTATACATATACTGTGTATTTATTATTTTATGCTATCACTAATTGTATCATGCATATTTTATAAAGTTGTAAATTCAGGGAAAAAATGTAATAGTAACTCATAAATGATGATTTAATTAAAAAAAAATTGGAAAAGAAAGTCTTACGTAAACTAATTATCTTTCTACTAAATAATTCTAAAAATGTAACATCCTTACTACGACTCGTTCTGTTGAATAATAAAATAAATTAAAGTCATAAGTCGTAACTTTTTAATATATTTTAATCATGCACCTTTAATATGAATTCAAATTTCTGTTTAAATGTTGTATTTACCTATTAAAAAAAGTGATGTTAGCAATGTATTAACTTTCATTTAGTGATAAAAAAAGGTGCCTAGCTGATTCCTCCTTCAGAATCAACAGATATTTATCAACTACAAAGTTGGATGCCTGGGCTGAGGACTTGGAGTGGGTACCAAGCTGTCGAACACAGTAATTCTCCTAAACCAGGAAAACCCAACTAGGAGTTACCCAACTTTGCAAAATAAAAAAAAAACATACCATTATTATTTTAAATCCATAAATACAATAGTTGCTTCTTGAATCAATCGATCTATAAACATTAAGTTCTTCCAATTAATAGATTTTGCAAATAATGTTTGCCATTACCTATTAAAGAAGTGGTGTTAGCAATATATTAACTTTCATTTAGTGATAAAAAAAGATGCCTAGCTGATTCCTCCTTCAGAATCAACAGATATTTATCAACTACAAAGTTGGATGCCTGGGCTGAGGACTTGGAGTGGGTACCAAGCTGTCGAACACAGTAATTCTCCTAAACCAGGAAAACCCAACTAGGAGTTACCCAACTTTGCAAAATAAAAATAAACACACCTTTATTATTTTTAAATTCACAAAATCTAATAGTTGCTTTTTGAAATTAATCAATCTATAAATTATAAGTTAAAAATTTATTAGATTGAATTTTTGTTATTTCTTTAAGTTAAATAATTTTGATTAAAATAAATTTGATAAAATACAATTACTTACCATTTATTATACTTTTGAATCATAATTTTCCAAGTAATATTTTGCCATTACCTATTAAAGAAGTGGTGTTAGCAATATATTAACTTTCATTTAGTGATAAAAAAAGATGCCTAGCTGATTCCTCCTTCAGAATCAACAGATATTTATCAACTACAAAGTTGGATGCCTGGGCTGAGGACTTGGAGTGGGTACCAAGCTGTCGAACACAGTAATTCTCCTAAACCAGGAAAACCCAACTAGGAGTTACCCAACTTTGCAAAATAAAAAAAACACACCTTATTATTTTTAAATCCATAAATCTAATAGTTTGCTTCTTTGGAATCAATCAATCTATAGACATTAAGTTCTTCCAATTAATAGATTTTGCAAATAATGTTTGCCATTACCTATTAAAGAAGTGGTGTTAGCAATATATTAACTTTCATTTAGTGATAAAAAAAGATGCCTAGCTGATTCCTCCTTCAGAATCAACAGATATTTATCAACTACAAAGTTGGATGCCTGGGCTGAGGACTTGGAGTGGGTACCAAGCTGTCGAACACAGTAATTCTCCTAAACCAGGAAAACCCAACTAGGAGTTACCCAACTTTGCAAAATAAAAATAAACATACCTTTACCATTTTTTTTTAAATCCGCAATTTCAACTGATGATACTTCTTTTATTTTCCTCTTATTCAAAGACGGTCTATAGTTGCTATAAACATTTTGTTTGTGTATTTTGTTTTTCACTCGAATTTTGTTATGATTAAATTGCTTATTCAAAATTTTTTTAAAAAAAAAAAGAAAAAAAAAAAAAAAATAATATTCATAAAGAAAGGATTAAAGTGATAGAAAAAGGATAAGTCGATCCTGAAAGTTCTGCTATTGGTTGAGGATGATCAGCCGAGAGATGAAACATGTCTTTATTTTTTTTGCGATATACCAATGATGATATAGTAAGAAAGTTGAAGATGATAGAAGAGGTATTGGTGGTGAATATAAAGAAGCAGTTCAGTATTATACGATGAGAGTGTCGATAACTTTGAAGAAGAGTTCAAAAAGGTTGCTTTCTACGTGTTGACATGCTTGTCGATGGTACGTACGATGGAAAAAACACGTTAATGACGAGCAAGGCTACTACATCTAATAACAGAGACGAGAACATTACACAAAGCCGTCAAACCAAATTTTTCAGAGCGAGGTCATATAAATTGTAAATAAGCCAAGAGTTGCGGGAAGTGAATGTATCTCGAAGCGATTAAAATCGTGAAAGAAGTAAGAGAGGAGATGATTATTAGCGTGGTATTAAAAACGGATAAGGGCGCCGCTTCTAATGAAGATGAATATCAAGTGAAAAAAGGTATATTAACAGTACTTAAAAATAAGATGTATCCGATTTCATAGGCCAATATCGCTAGAGATTAGGGAGGTTAAGACACAGAAGTCAAAAAAGAATTATGGAGAAGGCAGAGTTTGAGAGACTTAACAAAAGGTTTCAGTAAATCACTGATAGAAGAGACGAAAGAGAAGACGAACGAAGTTTTATAAAAGGGATAGGTATGGAGACTAATGAGGTTAGCTTGGCATAAAACGGAGGGTTTTCCTTTTTATTGAAGTCCTATAGATTATTTTTGTTAGTGATTTTTTTTCTTTTATCATGTTTTGCTAATATTGTTGACGAGCGATAGCGAATATGGTTTTGCGAAGCCAGTCGACGTTCAATAAAAGAAGAGTAAGAGAATTAAAAAAAAAAAAAGGATTAAAAGCGTTTATATATATTTTTTCGGATACTCTTACTCTATAAATATTGTTATCAATTTACGCGTTTTTATCGTATGATAAACAAAACGCCAATTAAAATTTTATTATATTATAAATTGTTTGTATTGTATAAATTCCTCAATTATAATACAAATTCCGATATACATGACTACCACTACCGGACTTACAAATTTTGGCCGTTATAGGCCACGCGTTACACGAAATCAAGAAACAATACCACTAAATTGGTAAATTCACATGCCTATTATATAAACAATCATTTTTAATTTAACGGTTATAAATAACTTTCCGACTCCGCATATCTTGATTTTTCCAACACAACTGTCAGTAGTAAATATAGTAAATAAATCAACAATAACCATGAAACAGGTGAAATATTTATATAATCTTTTGATTTTCTAATACGCATAAGAAGAACTATTCTTGTCACACATCTCAATAAACATTGGCGAGGTACAAAAAGAAAAGAAGAATGACAGTAAACCCAGCATTAAAAAGAAATTTAAATCTTTGCCGTCACTTAACGAATATGAATTAGAAGCGGTGGTCATGCCATTAAAATTTGAAAGTGAAATTTCAACTCATAAGAAAACTGTTAAACAAGAAGTCAATTATGCAGCATTTTTTTAAAGCGAATTAAATATAAATCAAAAAGTGTGACTTGTCACTCTAAAATTCATGCAAATTCATTGAAGGTTTAAATGAAAAATACTCACCTTTTCAAACTTCTGATTTTAAGTATTTTTTAAAAAAAAATGTAGAAGAGTTAATGATGTTTACAATAAAGAAAAACATACTTTCAAATTTGCGATTTCAATGTTCACAACAAAGTTGCTCTTAAAATAGGACGTTAAGTAATTATTATTTTTTATTTAATTTATTATTATTAAGAAAATTTACTGTGCCACAAAATCAAGTCACGGTAAAAAAACAGTCCGTGACTTAGGAGAAAACTAATAAAAAAAAAAATGAAATATAGAAATTTTGACGGTAGAAACATTACTAAAAAAGTTCCAAAATCTAATTGATACTCTTAATTTTTAATTATACTGTAATAAATCGACAAGGGGGATAATAGTTTAATTAAAATGTAGATATTGAAGAAAATCTTTGATCAAAATCATACTTCAAGCAATCAAGATGTTGATGATATCCGGTCCATAATATGATGTGCGCGATAGTACAATGAATAGTGAATATTCACCAAATAGTGCTACCAGCCTTTTTTTTTTTTAAATTTCACACGCACATTTATTAATTCACTTGAAAACACATTTGATTTCGTAGATCATTTTACGCCCCACATTTGACTCCTATCCGATTTGGTAAAATCTTGTTTTTTTTTATTTTTGATCTGCCAAAGTTGCAGACAATATTATTAAGATCCCAATGGTATATCATAATAATATGTTATAATACAAATTAAAGCCTTTTTTTTACAAGATAGAAAGATACAATTTCAATTATTTTGTAATTTCGTACCATATATAGAATAATAATAATTTGAGGAAATAAAATTTTCATTTTCTTTTTGTTTTAACATGTTTTAACATGTTTTAACATGTCGGTTAACCCTATATTTATGCAAGAAATATCCGACTTTCCGAATTTTTCCGAAAAAAATTTTTTTTCGAGTTAAATTACTATAAGATAGAAAATAAATGATATACTATATATTATTCTTTATCTTATTCTATTATAAACGCATGATCGTGCATGTATATCTTTTTTTTTTTTTCTTGAATTTTTGGGACTTTGCCTTTTTTTTAAAAAAATCGTTCGTTTATTGTATAAATTAAAGTAAATCTCCCTAAAGTTTAATTTTCAAATTGGAGATGTTAGTCGTAACACCATATCTTATTTTAGTACTATTTACAATGCATCTCAGCCTGATAATATGCGAAAATTTTTTTTTTTTTAGATGATGTGCGAGTCAATTCAACTTTTTTTTCGCATCAACATAATATTAAAACATTATTGCGCTATTAGTATTGTTCCAATTATTTATATAGATAAAGAAATCAAATCCTTTTTTCAATTGTTTCTCTTTTTTTTTAGTTTTTTTTTTTAAAAAAAAAAAATAAAAAATAAATAAATAAAGTAAATCTGAGTTTTTCAATCATTAATCATGGCTAAAAAAAAGGGAAAAAATTTTCAAAATGCTAGAAATAGTAGCGGTAGCGGTAGCAGAAGAAATAGAAGACAAAACCGCAACAATGATCAAGTATCACTACCAGCACCAAGACTTAGTGTTTCTGAAATAAGGAATTCACAACAAGAAACCGCTATTATGAATTTTAGTTCTTCTGAATTAACTTATAATGGCAGTGATCGATTAGTTTTTATTACTGATGGTGAACCAATTAAAACTATTTGGAAAAGAATATTGGCAAAGAACAAACCTTTGAATCAAAAAGATATTAAAATGTTTATCAGTTCGGCATTAGTAGCATCAGATTATAGAACGGGTTATGAAGTAGAGGAGATAGTTACTGAATTAGGCAATCCTGATAATGGCGTCAAGAAATTAAGAGAAATTATGAATTTTCCTTCAATGTCATGTGATGCGGGCCTTGATGGTGGTGTGCTATCTTTTCAGCATGTCGTGTTACCTTTATTGGGTTTATTTACTAGAACGGCTATCACTGAATGTGTTTTGGAAAAATATGTTCTTGCAATCTTTACAGCCATTTACGAAAAGCTTGTAAGTATAATCAATGACGTTATACTATTTCCTCATTTAATTAGTAATATTTTTTTTTTTTTTTTTGTAAAAATAAAATAGGACTCGTTTCTCTATAATAAGGTAATAAAGTTGTTGGAAACGTTAGTCCAACGTAATAGCGTTTGTGATTCTCGTGTTAGCGATGATAAATTATTGTCACATGAACCATATTCATTTATTCCGTCATCGTAAGTTATTAAACTATTATTATTATTACTATTTTTTTTTTTGATTCGTATGATGTAAAATACCTCTTATACTTATTAATATGGTCTATTAAATAGTTTAGGAATATTTTTCTTGATAATTGTTCGACTTCTCAGAGAATTATTACGTCGTATCTGTAATTCATCTGTTAATGAAACAATGCATAAAATTGCTAATGATTTATATCGATTAAAGACTATGTATCAACAATCAATTGAACAACAACAATTTTCTTCGAGAGATCCATTAACTAATAATTTAGAGACCAGAAAATTCTTTTTCATGATCCTAGATAAAGAGATGAAAACCATGGATAAGATGTTAAATAATGGACGTAATAATTTAATTTTTGATCAAAATCCTGGAGCTAAAAATTTGAATGCAAATTTAGATCAATTATATTACAAAGAATTAGCTAGAAGGGTTGATGCTGAAAAAACTTATGATCCACCTGGTAAATTATCAAAATATGGTAAAAGGCATAATAATGATTTTGCAGAAATTTCAAAAATTTCTATTATTCCTACAAAAGAAGAAATATTATGTGAACGTCCACCTTTTTTACCTTCTTCACTTCGTTATTCGTTACATTTTTTACCTGATGGACCTGCTAGATTACTTGATACGCAATTCCGTCTCTTAAGGGAAGATCTTTTAAATCCAATACGTGGTGGTTTATCAAATTTATTAGCTGCATTATCACAAGAACATACTTCTTCTAATAACGATAAATTATCAAAAGAATTAAAGAAAGTACAAAATGGAGGCGGTAGATTTTCTTATAATGATGGTACGAATGAAAATGGTGATCTAAATGTATATACGAATATACAATTTGCTAATATTACTTGCGACAGGAAAAAAGGTTATGCGTGTACTATACTATTCACTCCACCAAAAATTAGTGCGAGAGGTGTAAGAGGTAGAAGAGAATATTGGGAAAAAAGTAAAAGATTATTGAATGGTAGTTTAGTTACTATTATATTACCAAATCCAGATTCTAAAGGACGGGATTCAAAAAATTCTTCTATAAGTAAATCCGATTTATATTTACTTTATTTTGGAATAGTTATATTTAGAGATGAAAGGGCTTTATCAAGAGATGAAAATTGTGCAGAAATTGATATTAATTTCATTGATCCATCAATTTATCCTATCGCGTTAAACGAGATCTCAAATTTTGATAAAACTAAAAAGATATCTTTAAAAAATAGATTTATGGTAGAATCAACTGGTGTTTATTTAGAATCTTATTATCATATTCTTAAAACCCTTCAAACAACAAATCCATCTTCTTTACCTTTTGAAAAATATTTGGCTCCTAGTTTTAATGATTCGAATATCGATATGGATGATGATGTAGATGTGAAAGGAAAAATGAAGGAAGAAATGAAGAAAGAAATGAGTAATACTTTTGATATTAAAGTTGAAAATCCTATGTATACTAGAGCTCCAGGATTTCGATTTGATTTATCGATTCTTTGTAAAAATAAACATAAATTGCGTTTAAATGTTGCAGATGATAGTAGTCACGATAAAGTCATAAAAGATATCGTTAAATATAGTGATATCGGTAAATTACCAAATGGAACTCCTTATGGATTAGACGAAACTCAAGGTAATTTTTATCAATTATTTTATTACAAAGTATATGTATTATAGGAGTTGATAATCAACTTTTTAATTTTAATTAATAGCCAAGGCGTTGATATCGTCTCTAACCCGTGAAATTGCGTTAGTTGAGGGTATGTATGACATGTAGTATTCTTTGATTTATATATTTATTATTGTGAACGGATTTAACAAACGTACTTTATTTTCTGTAGGACCACCTGGTACAGGCAAAACTGTGGTCGGTGTTCAAATAATGAAAGTGTTATTGGCCAAAGAAAATCGAAAAACAAAAATTGGTCCGATTTTAACCATTTGTTTTACTAATCATGCTCTTGATCAATTCTTGGAGGTAAATTTAACTACTCTTCGTTATATTTATTATAATTAATTGAAAAATTCAAAAAAAAAAGAAATTTTAACGTTTACTTTTAATTTTTTTTTTTTTTTAGCATTTACTTGATGAAAATATAACGAAGATAGTAAGATTAGGTTCTCGATCAAAATCAGAAAAGATCAAAGAATATAGTTTAGATGAAGTTTGCAAAAATCGAGCTCGTACTCAAAAAGAATCTCGTTTATTAGCAAAATTATATGAAGAGATCGAATGGATAGAATATGATACTGAGAGAATGAATCATTTTTTAGTTAGAAAATGGATGAAGTGGAGTGAAGTATGTGATTATTTAAGTAAAAATCAAAAACAATTTTATAATAAGTTCACTACCGTATCTGAACAAGATTTACCAAGTTGGGTTTTAAATAACGGAGAAACAGGATCCCAAACTTCTAAAAAAAATAAGAAAAATAAAAAATCTTCATTTGAGCAATGGGTAAAAGGTATAGACATTGCAACAATTAATAGAAGAAAGAAACTGTTGTTAAAACCACCAAAGAGCGGTGCAAATAATAATGAATCACAAATTGATCATAATACAATAAATTGGATTAAAAATTACAAAGAATCAAAGACAGATCGGCCTTTAAATGAATTATTAAATGATCTTTCAATTTGGAGTATGTCGGCAACAGAAAGAAAAAAACTTCATGATCATTGGCGTACGATAGTTTATAAACAATCTATTGGAAAATTATCAAATTTACGAAAAAGATATGAAGCAAAATGCAAAGAAATAAATGATATTTATGATGAAGCACGACGTCAAGTATTATTAAATAGTGATGTTATCGGTATGACTACAAATGGTGCAGCCAAATTTCAAAATTTAATTAGATCAATTGGTCCTAAAATTATTGTTTGTGAAGAAGCAGGAGAAGTATTAGAGGCTCATATTCTTAGTGCATTAACCCCATCGACTCAACATTTGATATTGATTGGTGATCATAATCAACTTCGACCTCATATTGCAACATATTCTCTTAGTATAGATTCGTCGACAGGAAAGAATTATCAATTGGATAAATCGTTATTTGAAAGATTAGTTTATGGTGATAGATCAGTCAAAATTGAGAAGGCTCAACTTTTAACTCAAAGACGTATGAGAAGAGAAGTTTCTGATTTAATTAGACATACACTTTATCCAGAATTAATTGATGGGGATAATACAACACAATACGAAGATGTGCGTGGAGCTCAACATAACGTATATTTTGTTGATCATAGAAATCCAGAAGATAGTTCTGGTGGAGAACATGCGATAAAATCTCATGTGAACAAATATGAAGTTAAGATGGTTGTTGAGATGGTAAAATATTTTGTTAGGAATGGATACACTAAACCCGATGATATAGCTGTACTTACTCCTTATTTAGGGCAAATGATTAAAATTAGAGACGCTTTGGCCAAATCATTTGTTGTTGTTATTGATGAAAGAGATGCGTCGAATATTACTGAAATGGAAGAGCAAGAACAACAAAGTAGAACAAATAGTAATGTAAATGATAATAACAGTACAAGCGTTGCATCAAAAAAATCATTAAATCAACAAGTTACTTTAAGAACGGTCGATAATTTCCAAGGTGAAGAAGCGAATATAATAATTGTTTCATTAGTTCGTAATTTCTCTAAATTACCAAGTGGACATGATTCTATTGGATTTCTCAAAAGTACTAACAGAAGTAATGTTTTATTGTCACGAGCTCGTAAAGGAATGTACCTCATTGGTAATTCTGACTTAATGGCAATGAAATCTAAAGATATGTGGGCTCCGGTAATTAATATTTTACGTGAACGTAATCAAATTGGTTTCGGTATGCCAATTGTATGCAATAGACATCCAGATTATAAGAATACTATTATTGAACCTGATCAATTTGAAAAAGTTAGTCCAGATGGCGGATGCTATAAAAATTGTGACATGCCACTTCCTTGTGGACACAAATGCAAACAAAGATGTCATTCAGATAATCTTGAACACATTGGGGTCAAATGTAATGAACAATGTCTAAAATTAAATCCAGAATGTAATCATCAATGTCAAAAACGTTGTTTTGATAATTGTGGAGATTGCGAATTTCCTATCGGTGATATCACATTACCTGATTGTGATCATATATTACAAAATGCTAAATGTTGGCAAGATCGAGCTAAAAATTCAATTAAATGTAAAACTTTAGTTCCAAAGAAATTACTGACTTGTGAACACTATAAAAATATTTACGTGAGTATCTTTATTATTTATACATGTGATAATTATGATATTATTTGTCTGTGATATATTTCCATATTAACAAAATATTATATATAGTGCTCTGAGCCTGTTGATACTAATAACAAGTGTATAGAAAAATGTAGAAAACAATTGGAATGTGGTCACGAGTGTTTAAGTGAATGTATTAAATGTCAGAGACGATCTAAAACAGAAGAAATAAATGCATCAAATGTATTAACTGTCTTTATTGAACGAACACAACATGAAGAATGCCAAGCCGCATGTGATAAATTATTATTTTGTGGACACAAATGTAGAAGTCGTTGTCATGAAGGAAGAGAATGTCCACTATGTGAGAATGATTGTAGAGTAACATGTGAGCATACATCATGTAATAAGCGTTGTCTAGAACCTTGTGCTGTATGTGCAAAAAAATGTTCATGGGAATGTGAACATCAAGGAAGTTGTGAATTAAGTTGTGGATTTCCTTGTTATAGATTACCTTGTAATGAAAGATGTAATAAAGTGCTAGAATGTGGACATAATTGTGCTGGAGTTTGTGGTGAAATCTGTCCTTCAAAAGATTTTTGTATTAATTGTGCTTCTGAAAAAGTTAAAAATCAAGGTAACGAAATTAATTAAATAACTTTTTAAATTTTGATTTTTTTCATTATTTTAAAATATTTTCTTTTTTAAAAAGTGTCGGATATCAATTCCAAAAGTGTGTTTAGTGAAATAGATTGGAATGAAGAAAGAATGATTGTTCTCACTTGTGGACATGTATATACTATGAAAACTATGGATATGCTTATGGAAATAAAAGATTATTATGAAGGTTCAATTGAAGAAGGATGGACATCAGTCAAAATATTTCCAACTTTACTAATGAATAATACAAAGACATGTCCAACTTGCAGTACACCAGTTAAAAATGTTAAAAGATATGGGAGAATTATCAATAAATACACATTAGATATGCAAACCAAAAAATTTTTATTAAAATATGATAATCAATTAAAAGAAATAATCACGCAAATTATTCCTCTTAAGGATGAAATAATTAATAATAGAAATAAATTCAAAGATGCTTTACCCAAAATCGAATCAAGACCAGTTAGAGTCGTACCTGATGTACAGAAAGTCATATACAAAAATTTGTCCGCAATTGTACCTCATAATTATTTTGAAAATATTAAAACATATCATGGGTTTGATAAAATAAGCAAAAGAGCTTGGGTCGCACATGTTAGAAAATTATTAAATTGTTATCGGAGATTATTTTTAATTGCTAAAGATACAAAAATTTCACCACATAAAAAAGCCTTTGATATGGCTGTCTCAAGTTTGTAAGTACAAGAACAAAAATAAAATCTTGAAAAGTTCTTTTTCATTTTTCATCTTATTTAATTAAAAAAAATTATTTTCTAGATATCAAGCTAAATTAGAAAATGAAGATTCTAATTCTCATTATGCCGAAAATTTATTAAATTTGCAAATTTCGGATAACTACTCTTCGGATTCATTTCCACCAGTTTTGAATTCGAGTTCCGCCTCTTCTGAAACTTTTCAAGAAATACCTTCACGAATAGGAATTCCAGTACCCCTAGTTGATCAAAGAATTTATTTAGATGCATTTTTCGTTATTGTGAATATACAAAAAATTTTATATAATGAAGTTTTATTCATAATTCAAGAATTATCAAAAAAATCAACATCTAGTCCTGTTGTGATTATTGAAAATACCTTAAGCATTGAAGTAGTTTGGAAGAAATTTATTGAAAGATTACAAATTTCTATTCGTAATCATTTAAACGCAATAAGAGAAATAGCAGAATCTACTCATTATGGTAGACATCTACTTCTGGCTAATGTTGAAATATTAGAATTTGATCTTAAATTACTTACATATCAGTTAAGATTCTCGCCTAACGGAAATACTGATTTTCAAGAAAATATTATTGAAAAAGTTAAAGACATTAAAAAATGTATTGCGAATATAATCGAAAGTCAGAGATATAAAAATTCAGAAGAGGAATTTAAGAATAATATTCACGCGAGACTAGCAAATTTATTAGAAGATTGTAATGAAGTTGAAAATTGTGATGTGAATTTAATTAACGCTTTAAATATTGAAGAAAGATTAGAAATCCATCAAGCTATAAAAACTGAATTTAAAAATTCGGGTACATATCAGAATTAATTTTCTCATTAAAAGTATATTATCTTAATAATAAATTTATTTTTATTATACAAATTTTTTTATTATTTAGGACATTTATATGAGTGCCCAAACGGTCACCCAGTAAGTATTTATGATTACAGTACTGTACATATGTTTACATATATAGTAAGTAGGATTTGTATAATTAACATTTGTTTTTTTAGTATATAATTAAAGAATGTGACGGAGGCATACAAATGAATAGATGTCCTGATTGCACGGAAAAGGTCATCAGTTAGTTGAATTTTTTTTATGCGATAGCCAGTTTTTACAATAGATTTTTTTATTCCATTTTTGATCTTTTATTTTATGTAAGTAAATAAAATAAATTATTTGCTATTTATTTTACTGTTACTTTTGTTTCAATTTTTTTTTTCATTAAAGTATAATAATATTATGCAATAAAATAATTTAAATATTTAATAAATAACCAAAAGTGAGGATTAAAAATTAGTAAATTAATGTCTTTAGTACTGTAAAACAAAGAAATTTTAATTTATAAGGTTGATTGTAGTATGAGTAAACAGCTACAATATATCCAAGATTTAATCAGATCCCAAGCTTATTTTTGAAACAGTCATATCACCATTAAACTTCATCTACAAGTCCTGATGTAATACAACCAATTGAAACATCAGAATGGTAAGATAGGCAGTAAAAACTAGGCTTTTTATGTCACTTCTATTTTAAGGTGGTGAAATTTTAGTAGAGCTTAAACAAAAAAAAATATTTCAACATGTTTGATTGATATGTATTGCGATATCGTTATTTGAATTAAGAAAAAAAATTTGAACCGGTTAACAAGTTCCAGTTATCCAAAGACACTACTATGAATGAAATATAATACATACAATTACACTATTTTGACTCATTATAATTTCATCAAATGACGAATAATAACTTAATAGAAAAAAAAAAATATTCGAAACATCGAAGTAACATACAGTAAATCATCGTATTTTTGTGGTCTTTGCCTATACTTCAAGAACTTGTTTTCAAAACCTTATTTTATGTATATGAACTCTATTTTATGTTGTTATTATCAGCTTTTCATTTAAAGTTTTAAGAAATATTTGAACAAGCGATCAGCGGAAAGCCGAGAATAATAGCTTCAGATTTTATTATTAACCAAATTAAGTTAATTTGAATGAAATCTAACAATCATAAAATTTTGTCCTTCGTTACACTCTGGTCACGCTCTGTTAAAAAAAACACTAGCTTTGTTCCATTCAACATCCACGTGACCTGCACAAATCGTCGATTTTTTCAATGAGATCGTCACACAAAACAAAGAAGTATATCACTAAAAATCATTCAACTAAGTTACATGTTACACAACTAATGCACACAAAACTTGTATAAATACAGTTTTCCTAATTTTTTCGCTTTTGAACTTTATCTTTGGACCTTAACAGTTTACAGTAGATGAAAAATGGAATTAAATTCAAACCAGGTGAATAAAATTTCTATAAAATTTTAAAAATTTTGATAAATTAAAGTCTTTAATATTATAGCAATATATACATAGAGCAGAAGTTCTTCATCTAATAATTTAGATGATACTATTACACACAGAATGCCAATGCTTGAAAATTCGTCCAACAACCCTATCCTTCTTGAATTAGAAGAAAATGGTTTTAATACGCATGATGAAAAAGCGGGGGAACTTATTAATAAAGATCTGAAACAAATAAATAATTTGTTTGCTCTTAAATTACTTTTTGAAAACCCTCTTAATCAATTTTCACCAGGAATTCTTCGTGATTCTTTAGTTACTTTGGCGGATCCAACACCTTTTGATTATTATGATAAATTAAGTGTGGCTAGATTGGAGTTACATTTACGTATCTGGGTTGCAGTTTTGGAAAAAATTTGTGTCACGCCAATGTGCTTGAGCAAAGAACTTCGAGATAAAGTTTATAATTCACTAGCAAAGTTTGCAGAGATTCATAAAAAAACAACACTAGTAATGCAAAAAGGGATTTATAATAATTATAAATCTGGTTTCAATCAATTCTATCAATTACAGGATAATAATGATAACGAGAATATTATTAATAAACGAAATTATAATATTGACTTCTTATTAATTCATTTACGAGATACGTTACATAGTTTACGTGATGATGAAACTTGGTTTCAAGAAGTTATACGAAGAGTTAGGGAATTACTTAATGCTGCATTTAACTTTGGTCCATCATTAGCAACTGGAGTAACCCCGAAAGATATTGGTTCATTATTATCAGTACTTACTCAATTACGTAAAGGATTAAGTTTTAAGTATCCAGTAGCGTCTTATTATGTAGATTGGAGAATCATGTTAATAATTCGACATAATCTGTTTAACTGGTCTGGAAGCATTAGTAAAAAGTTTCAAGAAATGGTATTAATGGAATATTTTTGGAATTATTTGGAGAAAGAATGGATTGATGTTGCTGATAAATCTATTTTAGACTCTCAATCTAAGTTTGATGAAATATCAATTAAACTTGTTAAAGTTTTGAGAAATACTGGAAGTTTCATAAATGATCTTGCCGGAAATGAGCCTCTTGCTTTACCACATACTTTATGGTTTGGAATATTAGATCTTGCACAAAACCTTATTCAAAATTCTACTCGAACATCCACTCATGGTCTTTGTTATTATTTGGCAATTGAATCACTTAATAGAGCTCCAAGCAGTTTTATCCAATTTAAAGCAATCGAAATATTATTTCATCTATATAAGATTAATAATCAAATGTTTTCAGTAATTGAACATGACTTTGATCAATATATTCAAAAATTAAGCGAGAGTAATTCAACTACAGATTATTCAAAGAAATTTAAAAATTTGTTAACATTTGCTAAAAATAAGTGTTCTGATGATTTTAATCTATTAAATAATAATGATATTGTAAAGGGAAAGGAAAAGGGAAAAGGAAAAGGAAAAGAAAAGGGAAAATGGAATCAAAATATATATTCAACAAGTGAACAAATATTTAAATCGGATATTTTAAAAATAATTGCAGATGAAATGACTTGTTCAATCGATCAAGAACCAACAGATCAATTATGCATTTTAAAATGCCAACATATATTATCATTCGATAACTTTAAAAAATTGAAACAAAAAAAATGTCCTGAATGTAGAGAAAAAATTGAAGATAATGATATTAGATATTTACCACAAAGTGTTATTTACAAATACTTATATCCACAATTTTTTGAAGCTGGACATATTTTTCCTTCAATTGAAATAGAAAATTCAACAAATAAACAGTATGATAGTGATTCAGATGATTCAGAAGTTGATTCAGAAGTTGATCTTTTATTAATTAAGAAAAAGAATATTTTAAAGGCAGTTAAATTAAATTCAAATATATCATTACAGTCAATATTTCAAATTGGAAATTTAAAGAAACAACATCCGAAATATCGAAATGCTGTGAAAGAATTGAAAGAAAAAAATTATAATAATGCTGAAAACTGGTGTAAAGAATTTCTTAAAAATTTTCCAGAAAGTTATTCTATAAGATGTATTTTAGCTTATACTTATAGATGTCTTAATAATTATGAGCAAGCACATTTATATTTAAATGAAGCTATTCAATTGAAAGAAAAAAAACCAATTGCTTGGTGTATTCGTGGTGAAATCCATTTTAGACAAGGCAATTATGGTGATGCAATGAATGATTTACAATCTTCAATACGTTATAAGGCTAAAATAAAGAGTTTATACGCTATATTTGGAATGATCTATTATAAACAGTATCTTGTTATTCCTGAATATGCTTTAAAAAGTATTGAAATTGTATTACAAAATGATCCAAATAATTATTTATGTCTTAAGTATTGTGCTAATATTTATGAAAATAAAAAAAGATACGCGGATACTTTAAAGATGTTGGATAAATTGCTTAGTATTAATAAAAAAGATTCATTAATTTTATGTTATTATGGAGAAATTTTAAGTAATATGGAAAAATATGAAGATGCCATAAAATATTTTACAAAAGCAAATGATATGGATCCAGAAAATATCCATAATTTAAATAAGAGGGCTACTGTATATTTCATTCTTCAAGAATATGATAAAGCTTTATTAGATCTTAATAAAGTGATAAAGTTGGATATTTCAAATAATTTAGCATATTTTTATAAAGGATTAATTACATATTACAGAATGGGTGATATTAAGAATTCTCTGTTAGCTTTTGAAAAATCTATTTTATTAAATCCTGGATATAATCCCCAAATTACAAATTATATTGATCAACATATTAAATGTATAACGAATATTGAATTAAAAAAATATGAAGATGCAGAATTAAATTTAAGTAGATTATTCGAATTAAATGATGATTTCTCATTTGTTTATCCATTAAAAAAATATTCAGAGTTTTGGTCTTACTTGTGTAAATCTTACAAATATGAAGCAATACGTAATTATCTTGATACTACTAATAATTTTAATGTTTATATGTTTAAAAGTAAGTACACTTAAATTTATTCTTTAAATTAACTAAATATTCTAATTTAATGATTACTTATTTACAGAATACAAAGTTTATTTTATTTCAAATCTTTATAATTTGAATAAGAATTATCAATTCCAAGAAGATGATTCAAATAGGTAAATATATTTATAATATTATTATCATTTAAGTACTTTAATATGGAGTTAACGGTAATATTTTAAAAATTTAAGTTCATCAGGATTGGTATTGTCTTTTAAAGATAATCATTCATGTTCATTCAGGATAGATTGTTATGATTTGAATTCTCATATCAGCGAAAGGTACTATAATATAGTTTGGAAAATAGATGTCAAAAAAATAAACTCGCCAGATGTCTTTATAAAATTTAAACTTGGAGGAGATTTTCATGTAGGTTTATTAATGACCATATTTTTTTTAACTTACTGCACATATACTCATTAATTAATTAAATTATACATTTAAGAAAATGGAATGTATATTAAAATACGAGGATATATTGGAACTTGAAGGATTAGGTTGGATTGAATATACATCATTCAACCATATACGCTTGTACGCATTAAATTTTATTAAACTTTCAATTGAAACAAAAGAGAATTCTATTGACATGGTATACTATTTTATGCATATGCTTTTAAAATATATGTATCTATTGATTATAGTATTGTAATAATTTTTTTTATTACTATAGCAAGTAGATTATGTTCGATTTATTAGAACTACTGCTGAAGAAAATAATCATAAAAAATGGATTCATCTTCCTAAATTGAATCATTTATTGCCATTACAACCAAATAATAATGTTCCAGAAGCTTTTGCAGACAAGTATTTTTCAAGAATGGAAACTGAAAATTTGCTTGAATTAAATGACATTATTAGTAACCTATAAGTTACATTGGTTTGTTTTATTTCTTATTTATTAAAAAAAGTTACTTATTAAATCATTTGTTAAACCAAAATAAATGTATTAAAAAATTATTATAGGCTAAAAAATTCAAATTATCAGTAAATAGTTCATACCAATTTTCTATTTAACTCTATCTATTTATTTGTTTATATATAATTTCAAAGAAATACAGGCATACAAAATTATGCAGTACTGACTAAGAATATAGAAAATTTAAATTCACAATAAAATGGGGAAAGTTTGTGCAGTTTTTAAAGATCTATTTGTACATTATTCTGAGAAAAAAAAACAAAATAAACTTCAATTAGTATTTATAGTGGCATGCACTGCAGAAATAATCTAAATTGGTTTTATCTTATTTTGTTACACATTACTAAATTATGAAAGAACTTCACTTGACAATCTGAAGGTTTAGTTCTTTATTATTTTATTATATAGTGTGTAAAAGAAATCATTTATTGTCCAAAAAAAATAGCGGACCTTGCTATGGATTTTATGCACATGATAACAATTTAATTAAACTTTGTTAACATTATTTCAGTTAAAAATTTTACTGTTAACCAAGATAATTCTCATCAAAAGTAAATTTTGTGCCGATCACATGGGCAACATGTGCTTGTATAGATAGTGATCATTGGAAGATGGTGCGAGGAAGTTTTAGATTCAGTGTAACATTTGTTATGTATGTTAGGTGGTTGCATATAAGTTTAAGTGAAATCGTTGACTAGACATATTTTTAAAATGATTATTATAAAATCTGCATAGGAATTGAAAGTATTGGCGTGGTAATATACTATAATCTTATACCCACCCTATAAAAAATAAATGTCCGGAAATGTTATCAAAAATGTCTGGAAAATGTCCGGAATAAATCTGGTGTGTCCGGAAAATGTCCACTTTTTTGGTACATGTCTGACACACTTCTGATACTTAAAATTTTGATATGTCCTAACTTTGTCCTGAATTCGTCCAGTATTTGTTCAGTATAAAATTTTGGACAAATTCTGGACAGTTCAACCTGGACAAATTCTGGACATAGTAAAAAAAACCAGATAGACAAATTCCGGACATGAAAAAGTTCAGGACAAATTCTGGATACTATTTCCAAAAAAGGATAAATTAATTTTGTAAAAAAATGCAAAAAGCACAAAACTGACATTCAAAACCTTTTCTGTCGTACTAATTAAAATTGCAGAGCAGGCAAAAATACTATATATCTATGATATAAAAATTTTTGGTTAAGGAATAATGATGATCATCTATCCATTGATCATCTTTTGTGGCAAAATTTTACGAAAATACATTTCCGGACAATTTCAGGACAAATTCCTAATATCCCGAAAATGCAGTGTTTTCGGAACAGTTTCCGGACACACAGTGTCCAGAATTTCCGGACAATATTTTAGAATTTTTTCCGGACATTTTCTGGACATTATCCGGACACTTATTTTTTATAGGGCCAAAGTATTACTTTTGATTGAAACGATCGCGTACAATACTGTTTATATAATGATAACAGATAAGAAAAGAAACAATAGTTATATTATATCCGATATCACATAATGTGATTTTTTTCGCATGGTCACTTGCATAGTTATTTTCCAGTTTCGTTTAGTATATCCTAAAACCATAATTTTCTTTAATAATAATTCTATTAAAATATTTTTAAATGTTAAAAGAATCTTAAAAGGAAATTTTCAAAATCGGCAAGAACCTTTGTATTTATCACCGGTTAGTGAACCATTTCTTAATTAGAGAAAACATAAAGTTTTAAAGATTATTTGAAACTTACAATCTGTTTAGCAATCCGCTACAAATGAAACCAGTTAAAATTTGTTCCTTAAAAGCAAACTTCACATGCCACGTGACCATACTGCTATTCCGAAGCAAGATAAGTAAACCATTTCTTTGATTAAAATAAATCACAATATTAATCTAAATTTTGATTCATTACCTTCGAAACTTCATTTATTATGTTCTTGGGATCCACCGCTACCTAATGATTATAAAACTTTAATACAGTAAACGCATCTTATTAAATAATAATTAAAAAAAATATATTTAGAAGGTAATATTTACCTCATTGGTAACCTAAAAACACTGAAACCTACAAAAATTTTTAAAAAAAATGCTAACAGTTAATATCACGTTACTCTTTTTAGAATAATTATCATTTTATCATGTTACCTGAAACATACCTGAATTCTAAGTTAATAAAGTTTCCAACGAAAAATTAAAAAAAAAAATAATTTTTGAAACAAAACATTCGAAACTTACCATACGATACAACCAAGCATTGTAACCAGTCTCTACAAAAAAAAAGAAAAAAGTTATTATTTTTTTCGAATTTTCTTTTTTAAAAAAATATTATCTAGCAGGACATGTTATTAACGCGTTTCGAAAGCCTACCTTCAGGATTTCGGTAACGAAGCCAGAGTCAGATTGAGATCGAACCGGACTGAAAGATCCGGCCACTTAAAAAAGGGTAAAATCAAAACGTTAATAAAGCATTTCGCAATTCAAAAAAAAAATATTTCAGATTCTATCAAAATTCTGCGCGTCCAAAGACTTGACCGTCTAGACAAAAGGTAAAACCAACTATAGAAACGTTAGTTAAAAATAAATTTAAAAAACTCTACCGAAATCTACTCGAAAAGCGTGGGATAAAACAAGGGGAAAAGAATGAGAGAGAGGAAAAGGGCCAGACGTATAAAAATATCATAAAAGATTAAAAAAATATATATAAAAATAAATAAATACAGATAGATATACGTACGGATAAATACATAAATATGATACATAAATAAAAACATACTGTTTACAATCAAAATACATACATAAAGATTTTATAACTTATTTTCTTAATAAGATGCTCAATAGTACCATTAGTACCATTAACATTCTTAACATTTTTCAATTTCTTCGATTTTCTTATCGATTTCTTCAGCATTATCTTCCCTTTTTTGATCATTAAGTTTATTTATTAAATTATCGATCTTCTTGATTTCAGTTTCAATATCTTCATTATCAATATCATATACCCAAATAGAAAATTTATCATAATCTTTTCTCTTCAAAAACATATTTTGTAAAAGTTGACTTTTCTTCAAAATCTTTATAAATTGGACCATCATCTTTTCTATCTTCATACCTTTTTTCAAAATTTTTTGATTGTCCAATATAATAAATATATTTTGGATCACGTCCAATAGGTGGAAAATGTGTATGATATAAAGCTTCATAATTTGCTATTTGATTTGCCCTAAATCTTAATAAAGCTTATCTACCTTTAGTTTCCGCTTTTTCATATACACCACTAAAAATATTAATGAAATTTTATTACATCCTATTAAATAGATTTTTGATACGTACACAATAAACAAAATTCGATAAAACGTCTTACTTCATAAAAGCGATAAACATATTTTGCAAAATAGTTACTAAAAGGATGTTGGCAATTAAGGTAAATACTTTAATAGCCCAAAAATCAAATTCGTCCCTTTGAACAAAATTACCACTAAGCCAATACTAGACTGTTCTAAGAAAGTTATTCCAAGCTTTAGAGAAAAGAAAAAAAATACTGTTTCAAAAAATAGAATAAAAAAAAATAGCACATGATAAAAAGAATGAAAAAGAGATTATCTGACGTTTTGGTTCTAAAAAATCCTAATAATTTCCAAATCACATCGTACCATTCGTCTGTCTTCAGACTGAACTCAAACACTCTAAATTGCATTCCAAGATTACGGTTTTCCAGATATTCTTCTGGAATAATATTATAGGGATCTTGTGCTGAAAAGTAATTTGATTCACGAAACATTCTTTACGAAATAATTTTTTAATGTAGTCATCTGTTATAGATAAAAGATTGCGTATAAGTATTAAATCCTCTCTGTATAGTAACAAAAAAAACTAAAAGAACGAACCATAATTGTATTTAAATAATAAAGAAAGCGCCTTGGAAACGGTCTCATCCAACCAGCATAATCTGTTGCATGCATGGAATAATAATCCAGAAGATAAGTGACAATAATAGTATCTTTAATTTCGCGACCTAAGTTTAAAAATAGTTGACTCGAAGTCCGAAAAATATGATGAATGAAATTAAACGAAAAAAAACTATTTTTCACTTATATTTAACAAGAATAAAGTTTTTAATATTTTTTAAACAAAATTACAGTATTCGTTTTCTTAATATATTTTTATTGCTATAATATTTTATTAAGCTTTACAACGTACTTTTTATTTAAAATAATTCATACTGTAAATGTTAAAAAAATAAGTCTATTGATTTTTCATTAAATGTTAAACTATTTATTTATTTTACGTCTATATCCTTGTGAAAATAACAACGCGTTAATGTTTTAAAGAAAAGAATATTCTTAATTCTTGTCATATGTAATCATGCATATTTTGATCAGGTCAAGAAAGTAACACGAGTAGGGTCAAGATCGCAAAAGTATCGGACTTGACCCTCTTGGGGGTAGCAACTTGACCCCCCCTACTGTAAAATATATTATGCGGGTCAAGATGATGCTCTCAGGAGGGTCAAGTTAATATAAATTGCGTCAAAATTTCCTCTTTCACTCATGTTTGTTGCAACCAAATTTAGTTACGATGAACGAGTAGTTTATATAATAAACAGGGAGGTAACCTGAATCCAATAAATTAGCGTATTTTTATTATTGGAATAAAAAAGAGTTTTTTTTTTCGTTTCTTTGATTCTCCCTTTCATTTCCTTGATTTTCTCTTTTATTCTCCTTTTCGTTTCCTTTGATCCTTCCCTTTTTATCTCCTTTGATCCTCCCTTTTTGTTTGTTTCCTTTGATCCCTCCTCTTCATTTGTTCACTTTCCTTTTATTGTTTTCGTTCTATTTCACTCACCCTTCCTTTTCCTTTCGATACTTTCGTTTTTTTCGTTTCCCCTTTTTTGTTTTCATTGTCTTTATTTCCTTTTATTCCTCTTTTGTTATTTTCAATCTCTTTCATTTTCTCTTTCGCTGTTTTTGTTCTTTTTCATTTCCTATTTCATTTCTTTTTGTTCTTTTTTTCTTTCGTTACTCTTGTTGCTCTCTCTTTTTTTATTGTACAGTGATTCCTATTTTTTTATTAACACGCCTTTTTACTTGAAAATGAAAGTGTTGTGGTGATATTTTAATCAATAAAACATTTAAAATCTAAATTTTAATATAAATTGCATAACTTATACAGAAAAAAAATTTTTCTTTAAAAAAAAAAAAAAATTCAGGGATATTCACTACTTAAATTAGCCAATCAAAAATTATTAAAATCACGTGACACAGCCGCCATAAACTAACGCCCTTTTTTTAATTAAAATGGAAGTTTTTTTTATTTTTAATAAAAATAAAAGAATCACTTTTTATTAGTTCAAAAGAAGATAATTGGTCTTAATTAACAAGAAAATTACGTTAATATAAAAAATTTATTATTAAATAATAATGATTGATAAAATATTTATTTTTAAAATAATAATGATTAATATAGAAACAAGTCAATTAATAATAAAGCTATTTATATCGTTTAAGAACACATAATGGTAAATGATATTTGATACAAAAACATATCGTGATGTATGTATTCACTTTAATTACTCTGAAAATTTTATTCAATTAGCCTAAGTTAGAAAATAAATTTATTGCTTTGCAAGAATTACCGTAAGGACAAATTCGTCTATAATACGTAGAAAAAATGGGTTCCAAGAATTCCAAATACTCCGTAATAGTGATTTTAATATACCGATTTTTTTTTCAACAGCCTACACATGGTACCGGTAGCCCTGGTTGTGGTACTGTCTGCGGTACTGATTGTGGTACTGATTGTGGTACTGAGTTTGATCCTGAGTTTGAACCATTTGCTTCTTCCTTTAAGCAATAGCAAGGTTCAGTACATGGCAATCCATCATTTATATCAATTGCTTCACAATTCTCATCGCATTTGCATGTTTGAGGACATGTCAGATCTCCTGCGATAAAGCATTTTGCCTGTGGACTTGGGCCTATGGTAGATGGTGCGTCTGCTGGTTGATCTGTAGGGGTTTGTGGTGGGTTAAATTTAGCCAAACATCGACAACTTGATGAACAAAATCCTTGATCCGTCGATTGTTTAGGTTGTGGGTTCATACAAGCAATGTCACATTGACATTTAATATAACACCCTGGGGCTCCCGTAATAAGGCAATCTGGCACTTAAAATATTTAAAAAGTGATGTTTATTATAATAAATAAAAGTAATAGAAAACGTTTACAAGTGGTATGTAAAGAAAAATAAAAATAATACTTACCACCTCCTGGTGCAGAATCGATTAAATTTGCAAAGTAATAAAGAACAAAAATAACAAAAAAACAGTTAATTTGATTTATAACGTTCATTGTTGTTTGTTGAATAAGTTGAATAATAAAGATTTTTTTTTTAAATTGAACGTCTATATATATATATATATGATAAATTGAATGTTTACATCTAATTATTGAATGCGGCAAAAAAGGACAGGTTTTTGAAAATAATCAGAACAATTGATAAATCTCATCAATTAATTGTAACATAAGGCGTAATAGTTTATTAGTTAATTGTTTTGAAAATGAATGATTTACTATGAAATGTCCGCGTATATGACTGCTTTTAGAATAATACTTTGAGCTGATCAATTAAATGAAAGTACAAAAAAGTGTAGATTATATTACCAAGAAATTCTTTTTGCTTCTTCTAAATCGGGTATACGGTATATAATTGATCCAGGTTACACAATGAGTAAATTGTTGTTCATTGACAGATCCGCAATGACCATTGATAGTATTCGGTATCGAATCAACTAAATTTCTAAATAAAGAATTAAAAAGATAATTTCATTGATAAAGAAAATAATAATAATAATTATTATTTTTTCAAGTTTGGTGTACTGTACTGTACATATGATCGATTTTGTCCAGATCAATTGATTGTAACACAACGTAACAAATGAATGTCTCATCATGGAAAGTTCGCATGACCCATTATCAAGATTTTAAGATATTCACGATCTATAATTCATGGGTATTATAAGATTATTTAAAGGTTCGTATTTTAAAAACTCGGGAATAACAAATTATTAATGTAGTAAATTCAAAAAGTCTCCGAGTTCAAAAATTACTATGGCAAGCCATCCAAGACAAAAGTGTGCCATATTTTGCGGCAGGTGCGCCTGTTTTTAGGCGCCTGATGCGCTAAGTGCGGCAGGTGCGCCTGTTTTTAGGCGCCTGAGTGCGGCAGGTGCACCTAGTTTTTAGGCGCCTGATGCGCAGGATGCGCCTGGTTTTTAGGCGTCCAAGGCGCCAAAATGCGGCAGTTGCTCCTGATTGCGACAGTTGCGCTTATTTTTAGGCGCCTGATTGCGGCAGTTGCGGCAGATTACGGCAGGTACGCCTGATTTTTGTTCTTTTTTCGATCATAGGCTTTTTTTGGAAATAAACATTCACTGAACTTTTAGCATAGATCTACGCACATTGCCAAATTAATAAAAATAGTTTTTTTTTTGGTTCAAGTTCGTTCCACTGGATCGGATGTTGTTCTATCCTTGAAATTATTACTTTTTTTAACCAACTATATATTCATAAATTTGTAAATTCATGATTATTTTGAATATTTAATTTAATAAAATTAACATCCAAAATATCTTAATGGATTATCCATTGTATTATCTATTTTTGTTTTTTTATATTTTTTAAATTTTTTTGCATTGGTATAAATAACCTTAAAATATCAATTATAAAAAAAAGATGATGAAATTGTTTATTTTATTGCACTTTGTAATTTTTTTAAATATATTTATATAGTGAAACGAGTAAGATTTATTTTTAAACTTCATATGCAGTTTCATAACAAGAATTCTACTACCTTTTTATTATGTAATTGAATAAAGATTTTTTAAAACTTTTTTTACAGTAACGATGAAATTCAGTTCAACATTCCATCTTTCAATGTGAAATGAATACATGAGCAAAAAAAATTGAAAAATGATTAACAACTGAATGCAATAATCACAAAAAGGTTTTTCGTGTTTGTTATTATTTTTAATCATATTGATACACAAGTTGCACTTGCACATCGCAACTATAGCATGCGTACTTCAAAGAATTTTTCACGTTAAGAAAAATGCAGATACTTGGTATTTGTATTAGATGGTTGTAAAAAAGATGATTTTATAATTATTAAATTTATTAAGAGTTTACAAATTACTCAGGTCCTAAGTTAGAAAATTTTTTTATTTCTAATAAAATACCTGGGTCTTATGAATTTACAAACGAAGCTAAAGAAAAAAATAAGCTTGAAACAAATAACGCGTATAAATATTATCTGTTTATTTTTCACACGTAAAATCATGCGATTATGCAATTAAAAAAAAATATAATTTTTACCCCTTAATTTAATATTTGCAAACGAAACTAGTGGTTATAATTTTGAAAAAATATGATTGTAAATACCCTGACAAATCCCTGAAATCCATCTAAATCAATAGGGAATTGTAATTAGTATAATCAAAATTATTAATAAAAAGAACAATATATTTATATTGCGCCACAATTGTGTAGTATACTGTATATATATTACTGAACAATTATATAATCCGTTGCTTAAATATAGCATTGGTATTGGGAAATTTTAGTTAACCAAAGTCATGTACTGTACAATACTGTAAATATTTATACTAGTTCTGTTCACTACTATTCTATTCTATTCTGATCTGATTATAGTGTAATTAATTTTAGCCAATTAAAAACGGCATAAATTGAGTAGAAAAATCAATGTTCAATTCGTTCCATTTATTTCCAACCAATCATATTAAAGCATGTATTGCATTTTCAAATTTTGGAACACTCAGATCATCAATTTTTTTAATCCATTATTATTCCAATTTTTAAATGAATTGGATTGGTTAAGAAATCTTGAAAAATTGGAACAAAATTGAATATAAGTAAACAGGGCTACTGAATAGCATTGCATATAGTATCCCCTTTCCATGAAGTAGTAATCCTGCCCGTGATAAAAATACTTTACTATTTTTAGCATCATCTCAAAATTAATCTAAGACAAGGTTTATTTTTATTTCCATTTTAATAATTATGTTATCAACGTTAGTTGCGTTTTACTTGTAAAATAAAAATTCTAAGCCTTTAAAAAACTTATTTAACAAAAACATTTATTATATATTAAATTACTATTAAATTATTGTGTACCTTTGACATTTATTTTTAAATAAATGTTATAAAATAAGATTAGACCACCACATTTTTTACTTTTTTTTAAATAATAAAATTAATACAATAGTAAAATAACTACATTTTACTTATTAGTAGATATTATAATAAGATATATTAATATTACTTAAACTTTTTTTCGCATCTTTTTACTAATTACATGTTTATATGTAAAAATTTTAAGCTTGAATACTGTTTGAATGTAAAAAAGACTAAGTTCGAACATTGAAAAAAAGTATAGTTTTGTCACACAAAAAATGTAGTATGAGGGAGACAGAACACGTGACTAAAAATAATAAACTATTACGGGAGCAGGATTACTGCGTACCCTATCTTAGGACCTGGGTAATTTGTAAACTCTTAATAAATTTAATAATTATAAAATCATCTTTTTTACAACCATCTAATACAAATACCAAGTATCTGCATTTTTCTTAACGTGAAAAATTCTTTGGAGTACGCATGCTATGGTTGCAATGTGCAACTTGTGTATCAATATGATTAAAAATAATAACAAACACGAAAAACATTTTTGTGATTATTGCATTCAGTTGTTAATCATTTTTCAATTTTTTTTGCTCATGTATTCATTTCACATTGAAAGATGGAATGTTGAACTGAATTTCATCGTTACTGTAAAAAAAGTTTTAAAAAATCTTTATTCAATTACATAATAAAAAGGTAGTAGAATTCTTATTATGAAACTGCATATGAAGTTTAAAAATAAATCTTACTCGTTTCACTATATAAATATATTTAAAAAAATTACAAAGTGCAATAAAATAAACAATTTCATCATCTTTTTTTTATAATTGATATTTTAAGGTTATTTATACCAATGCAAAAAAATTTAAAAAATATAAAAAAACAAAAATAGATAATACAATGGATAATCCATTAAGATATTTTGGATGTTAATTTTATTAAATTAAATATTCAAAATAATCATGAATTTACAAATTTATGAATATATAGTTGGTTAAAAAAGTAATAATTTCAAGGATAGAACAACGTCCGATCCAGTGGAACGAACTTGAACCAAAAAAAAACTATTTTTATTAATTTGGCAATGTGCACTAAAAGCTCAGTGAATGATTATTTCCAAAAAAAAGCTTATGATCGAAAAAGAACAAAAAACAGGCGCACCTGCCACAATCTGCCGCAACTGCCGCAATCAGACGCCTAAAAACAGGTGCAACTGCCACAATCAGGCGCAACTGCCGCACTTTGGCGCCTCAGGCGCCTAAAAATCAGGCGCATCCTGCGCATCAGGCGCCTAAAAACTAGGTACACCTGCCGCACTCAGGCGCCTAAAAACAGGCGCACCTGCTACATTTAGCGCATCAGGCGCCTAAAAACAGGCGCACCTGCCACAAAACATGGCACACTTTTGACCAGAGCGGCTTGCCATAAATTACTGTATCTGTCAATGTCCTGAACAGTATAATTTTTATGACGATCCTTGTTCTTATAATTTTCCAGAAAGTCATGTGACTACAGTTCACGTGGTACTACGCCAAATTTTGGCCTTCATTACGGCATAATGTAATATCCATTATTGTACATGTTCTATGAAAGCACTGGACATTTTCCGCATAAATAGTGACACACAAATTTTATTCACTTTATTATAAAATAATCAATAAGATACACGAAAAGACTCAGTTCGCTTACGTCAATCATAACCAATAACAATTACTTATTTATTTTTAATTAATTTGCATAGCGAGATTGTCATTTTCTGTGAACAAGTACATGTAGTGGTTTTCGGTCCTTATATAAAAAAATAAAATAATAATTTTGGCTGATGACAGATAACTGTGACAAATAAGTTTTCGCCTACATCCCTTAAGTAAATTTATTAATTTATTTATTTAGTTAGTGTTAAAAGATAACTATTCTATTATACAGTATATATAACTTTGGCGAATTATGAGACCTACACTAGACCTACTAAGTATTGATTGCATTATGAATCACGTGGTAGTTCGCAATATTAATCTTTTATTATAAATGAAAAAATCAATTAAACAAACAAACTAAAACAATCTTAAGATTATTGAAATTACAAAATTATATTTCTGTATCTAATTACACATTTAAAAAAATTTTTTATCAAGCTTTTTAAGTAATCTTTCAATAACATCATTAATATCTTTCATATTTTCAATCTTTTCAATATCATCATTAATTTCCTTATCTGTAAATAGCGCCTTGATCATTTCTTGTTTTATACCATTCTTCTAAAGTTCTTGATTGACCAAAATAATAAATATGTTTTGGTTCAGGATCCATATTCCATAAATGAATATGAAATAATGCTTCATAATCTGCTATGTGATTCGCTCGTCGTCTTAATAACGTTTGTCTACCTTTAGTTTCTGCAGTTGCATATATACCACTTTTAAAAAAAAAAAAAAAAAAAGTGAATAATAAATAAATAAAAAAGGACGAGATTGACAAAAAGAAAACTTACTTCATAAAAGCAAACAACATATTTTGTAAACAATTACAAGAAAAATACTGGCAATCAAAGTAAATACATCAACAGCCCAAAAATCAAAATCATTTGTTTGAACCCAATTACCACCAATCCAAAAATATGTGGCCATTATTGCATCAGAAAATGATGAATATGGATTATCACTAGATTTAGGATCAAAATCAGATTTAAATTCAATGTTGAATATCGTCTCATTTGTAAAAGCATTTTTAGTAGTTCCACTAAATGTAGACTCTTTGATTTTAATATTTTCTGGATTTCTGAGTAACACGAACCTATATTAATAAAATAAATTAAGTAATCTATAATCTATAATTAAATTAAGGTAGAACGAATGAGAAATTATAAAAAAAAAAAATTTTTTTACATGGTATGTGTAAATGCAAGTATAACAATCAGCATAAACGGTTTTGAAGATGATCATGACATAATAAATATAAATGCCAATATCCGTCAAGTGGAAAAAATTGAATTAAATTTATAATGGTCCATCATGAATTAAAAAATCATGTCTGAATTTACCTGATATTATTCGAAGATATAAAATTTGAAATCATTAAATTAATTAATTAATTTAAATAAGAGAAATGGAATAAATTAATTGATTACAATTCAAACTTACCAATTCAATCCAAAGAAAAAAAATTTAAAATGATATTCCCGCAATTAAATTACTTTGACACTTCCAAAACCATCGGAGAAGTGATATTCTTTAAGCATTATTGACATTACTGTCATAGAAAATACGATAGAAATAATATCAAAACTGTTAAATATTTCACCAAAATATTTTTTAAATCCACGATAATGAAGTTGCAACGCTTCTGTGGCAAGTTGATAAAATACCATATATGATAATAAAATATAGCTATCAACGCAAATAAAAAATTTTTATTTATAATAATACTATGGTTCAAATATGCCCAGTTAACTAATGCAAAACAAATTGCAATCACAAGAAATCGAATGAAAAATAAAAAAAGAAATTCCTCGCTTTTTGCCAACGAAAATTAATAATTGCCTCTGTTGCTGGATTGTCGTAAATATTGTCATTATCCTCATAAAGTATCATCCTAGAAAAAGGACTTAATAGATTCTTTTCATTTCGACCAATTATGTACCATCGTGGTATAAATATAAACAGAAATATATTTAAAATATTTTTTTTCCAATTATACACCACTTCCCTTTTTGGAATTTCATTTATAGTAAAACTAGGAAGGGGAACTATACGTAAAGCTAATGGTGATTTTCCAAGATCATTATCAAAATTTTCGAGAGATTTATATATTTTATTTTTCAATGATAATTTTTCATCACTCTTTTTAAATATATTCCAAATCCTATCATAACGCTCATATTTATTGGATTTCCAGGATCATGAGCTGAGAAATGGTTGTGATCCGCAAAACATTCTTTATAAAATAACTTTAGAGCATAGTCATCTATTACATAAAATATAGATTGTAAACTTTACAAACTCTTTTAAATGAAAATAATCAGAATTAAAAAACGAACCGTAATTATATTTAAATAATAAAGGAAGTGCCTTAGAGACAGAACTCATCCAACTTGCGCAATCCTTTGCATGGCTAGAATAATATTCCAAAAAGTAAGCAACAATAATCGTATCTTTAAGCTCACGACCTAAATATAATAAAGTTAGGTATCGTCAATATTGTGCCAGAAAGTTAACATGTTTAGAGATTTACCTTTGCAATGATAAATTGCTAATTCCATAATATTTCCTGGCTTGATTTTTTCATTATCTTTTAGCCCATTTTTTTCTCATCAAAATCAAGGTCGCCATCTTTTATGAACTTTTTCCTGGCCATAAGATATCTCTCGGTATATGCCTGATTTCAAACTCTTGTCTTTTTACTTTTTCTTTTCTTCCTTTTACCTCTATTTCTTCATAAATAGTTTTATTTTCAGTAGCTAATTCATCATCTCCAAATAATATGAACTTTATTAAATGGTCGCAATCACCGAGAATTAAATTTTTCATAACATTATGCCGAACATCCAACAACTTGAAATTTTCTGATCATGTTTAGCATATCTCCAGACTATATGTTTAATGTAGGTAGTCATCTCCTCGTACTATTAATTTAAAAAAAAAATCAATTACCTGATTCCATGAACAAATAAATTTATTAAACTCACTTACTTCATGTACTCTGATATAATTATTTGCAAGGTATTTGCTTTTATATCGCTTATTAAGATGTTCTAATGCCTTACAGGCGTGTCTTATTGCATGAAATTTTTCAATAATATCTTTTCGTTTAATTACTTTTTCACGCTTTATGAATTTATTCGTCGTCTTTCTTTTATCTATTTTATCACCTTCTTCCCGCTTTTCCATGTTTACATCTTCTTTCCATTGATCATCTACCTTTATACTATTTTCATCTATTTCTTCGTCACCTTCACTTATTATTTCATGATCGTTCTTTTCTAGATTTTCTATATTATCTTCGATAGCACTTTTCCAATGAACTTTTAAAGAAAAATCGCATAATTTATCGTGTAATTCATCATTTGATCCATATCTAAATTCATCTACTTGTAATCTTGTATCTTCCCTCTCTTGATCTACCAGAATACGATTTGTCCATATATATTCAAGAAATGGTTCTCCTTTATTTGGAAGAAGCTCTTTCTCTCTCTTCAGTTTGGACACGTCATTTATTTGGTGCCAAATTTGGACAGTAGATCTTCCAACAATAAGTTGTATAGTTTCTGTTACTGTTTCTTTTTTATTGTAATAGAGGCAATAAGATTATCTTTCATAATCACCTAATATCCATGGTTCTTTGTCAATAACTATTGGTTCGAAATCTACTGTATTTTCATCACAATAATATATGGTATGGTTCTTATCTGGCTTTCCATCTGGTTTTTTTTCCTTCTTTTTTTCAAATCTGCAATTGAACCTTTTATTTCTTTCTTTTTTTTCTCAATAATTTTAAATATTGATGAAACACTTCCATCATCACCGATTCGTAAAATATTTCCTGATGTTCTGGCTAAACGTGTTCCGATATTTTCTTTAATAGTAATTGGAAAATCCTTTAAATTATTTAATACGAAATATTTTCCGGTATCATATAAATCCCAAATTATTAACAATATTCCTTCTTTCGGACATTCACCTATAATAAGTAATTTTTCATCACTATAAATAAATTCTAATAAAATTATTTTTTCTATTTCATCAAATTTTTTTGATGCTACTTCTAAACCATTTTCCATATAATACAACCTAATAATCGTGAAAGAATTAAATTTCACATCGAAGAAAATCTGATAAATAATAACAAATGGCTTGTCACATAAAAACTTACTTTACAATATTAATCCCTCGAGTGAAACAGAGTTGCAACTTACTAACTGAGAATGTATCGTAGTAGTACTGTTTTACAAATTTACCCTTGTCTTCAACTCTATTTACAATAGTTTCCAATTCCATTTTTGCTAGATTATAAACTAAAAATAAATTATAATAATATATGTTAAAAGATAATTATGGTAATATTTTAAGGGATAAAAGATTTAAAAGTTTTTTTACCTTCGAGTGATTGAACGTCATTTTTGTATTGTGTGACCAAGAAATATTAATCGTAAATGCACGTGAGAAGTCGTTTCATGCAATCCGTGCCTGAATCCGTATACCAATTATCTAATTCACTTCTAATACATTGTGGATATTCAAATTTCTCATTCAAATTAAAAAAATCAAAGTGATCATTAAAATCGAAATTATATATTCCACGAAAGTTTAATGTTATAATAAATCTTCTTTGTTCAAGATCTTCATTCGTAACCTCTATGAAGGTGCAGATCCCTGAAATGCTATCAGAATAATAACGAATAACATTATTAAGAACATAATTTCCCTTCTCTTTTTTTAGGTTGAGACGATAGATAGCGATTCCTTTTTTAGGTTTATTAACATTATGAACTACAATATAATTTGATTGATCAATAGGTTCTTCTTCTTCTCTGTATGGCGGAAATTCAGAAACCTCTAAAAAACCAAATTTTGTATCATCACATTTATCATTATTCTGTGTTCCTTTCATATCTTCATCTACGTTTATGCGAGATACGGCGACAAGAATGAAATATTCGTCGTTATTCTTCTTATGCATATTTGATATATCAAAAGTCCATCTAAATGTGTCACTCTTTTCATTGTCTTTTGAGTTACCTTCTTCATTTATCATTAGTATTGCATCATCATTTCTGTTTAGTTTTGATTCCTGTTCTTTAAAAGAAAGGGGCTTGTAATTTGTTTTGTAAAATTTATCAATTATAAAGTCGTCATTTATTTTAAAATAAGCGATTGTTTTATTAAAATTATCGGATTCTTTATTGTCAGATTTTTTATTATCAACTTTTTTTTTCATGTTGAACTTGCGATGATCAGTGTTTTCCAATATTTTGATACGAAGGTTTGCTTAAAAATAAAAAAAAAATTCTCTGTCAATATATTATATTTCCAAATAAAGTCCGTCAATAATAAAATTTTAATTAATTATTTTACCCGTATCAAATGTAACGGCAAATTTTCCATCTTGACAAATGGCAATTCGATAATCTTCCTTCTTATTAGTAACATCATCATCTATTGTATAATCACTCTTATAACTTAAATTCTGTCTATTCCTAAATAAGCTTATTCTTCTAATTACACCTTTGATCATATTCTTATATTTATTATCATCATTTTCGTTTTGATTATCGCCCTTTTCAATTTAGTGCGAACCCCTGATCGTGTAACAATATATGTAAATCACTTTTGATTTCTCCGATTTCCTCCATTTTTTCGCAAACCGTGCTAGTAAAACTTTTCTATTGTGTTAACTCTCTTGTGATTTCCTGTGATTTCAGAAACTTTTTATATTAAACTACATATTTACAAAGTTTCAGGTATAGTATTTAACAAACTAAAGTTGGCTTTCAAACTATTAAGTTTGAGAGATTTCCTGAGATTTCCTTTGATTTCTTTTTTATGCTAAATCTCTTAAAAAATAGAAGATTTATTTATTTTTATAAACTTTTTAAGAAGTTTGAACTTATATATAAAGCTTGAAGATTTATTAACTAACGACTTATTATGTCTTTTTGTAGGTTTTCAACAAATAAATATCAGATATAGAACACAGAGTTTATATTTTAATAATATAATGTTTAATGGTTAATAATATATAAACAGGCATATTGTTAGATTAAAATAACTTTAAAGCAGTTGTTCTCTTGTAATAATATATTTAATATTTTACTTTTATTCTGTTCTTTTTATTGTAAAATAATTTTATTTCTACCATTTTTTTCTTTGACGCGTAAATACAACTAATCATGTGACAACAATAACATAAAGTCTTATTGGCTGATTATCACATGAAAACTGAAAATCTGCTAAAAATCAGGGGGTCGCACTAAATTGAAAAGGGCGATAATTTGAACATTATCAATGTTGACCTCATCATATAGGTTTTCATGTTTTTCGTTAAATGACATTTGATAAATATTTTAGAGAAGGACGAATGAAGCCGACACACAGATTTTCGAATTTTTGAAAAAAATAAAGTTTTTTTTCATTGATAATGATTTGATAGTATTTTTTTTATAGAAAAATCTAAATTAGTAAACTTTACCCTCTGTTTAATAGACACAATGTTTTAGAAAGTAAATTATTTGCATAAATATTTACAATTTTTAAAAAGTAACGTGTGAAAAAGTATCATAAAATTAATTATGACTGAACTCATTGAACCAAAACAAATATTAACAATATTCAAAATAGTTAAAATTATATGTTGCTCATTTTTACACAGTTTCATTATTTATCATATGACTTCGGTTTGTGTTTTAAAGTTTTTTTCAATAATTTATTTACATACTGTAATTCATCGGGTATCGGATAAATAACGAGTTTTGCAACGTTAATTCATGCAGGGGTGTATTGAAAGCACTATACTTGGATCTTTTTGCAACAATACAGTAATTTCTGGATTTAAAAAAAAAAATTGTATTAGGCCACACAAATTCGATTTTTCGGTTCTCGTCACCCGGCCGGGTCACTTTGTCAAATTTCAGTAAAAAAAAGTTTATATATAAAAAGTTTATCACGTGACTATGAAGTGAATTTTGATTGGTTCATTAAAGCTTTATTATATCTGTATAATTCGTTTACAACTAACTAATTTCATCATTTCTTTGTTTACTAGATTTTACAAATTTCTTTTCTTTTCTTTTTCTTTTTTTATTTTTAACCAATGTGTTGCAGTCTTCACAATATGGAAAATATTCACCATAATTTGTATGTTCTTCACATTCTACACCACAATTAAAACAAAATGCCTCTTTAAATAATCCACTTGAATAATATGAAATTTCAATCAGGCTATTGCATGTTAGAGTATAACAATAGAGAATAATTTTTTCATAGAATCATTTATGTCATTAGAATCTTGTATTTTGTGCCAGCTAAGCTATAAAAAGTATCACCACATGTATATTAAATTTCATCTAAAAATTGTGCAAGTTCTTCCTTATCTTGTGAAGATAATTTTGATTTTGAATAAAGTACACGCCATTTGTCACATTCTCCACATTGAATTAGAGTTCCAACATTTTTACAGTTCTGTGCACTAGATTTAAAGCCCATATAATTATTTGACTTCTTTGTCTCACTTAAAGAAGGTCTATATTCTTCTGTCCACTTCATCAACTACAGGAAATAGTGAATTTTTTAGTTCTTTACTTCGAATTTGCTGATAGTCCAAATATTCTGAATATTTAGCCAGGATTTCACCAAATTTAGTTAGTGATTCTCTTAGCCAGTTAAATCTACTTTGTAACATCCAACTTAATTCAACATAATTAAGTATTTTTTTGCTATGCTGAGTTAATTCTTCGGAATTAAACTTCGGTTATAATTCTCTGGAAATGATCTCCCAAAAAATTCATCAAAAATAACAGGAATCTTAAACTTTTGATCTAAAGTTTTTACAGAACAGAACAACTATCAACATACCATAGTGCACTTGCCAAATCAGTTACAAATTGTTTTCCAATATGTTGTGCAGCATCCTTCCCTTTCCATCCACCTCCATGATTTTTAATCCAATTAGATAAATCTATTCGCAACTTTTCCAGTGCATTTTTTGGGAGATCATTAAATCTTGGAACACATATATCATTCGAACTAGCCCTTATAATATCAAAAGCATTAATAATATTAATGGCAGGAATTCTATGAGATTCTATTATTTTTTGTGAAATAAGATAAAAATGTCATAAATTCCATATTGACATGCAGCTTCCCGGGCAATGCATTCTGCTGAAATCTTCTCTCCGACTAACGTTTTTGATGGACTAAATTTCACTTCAAAATTTGAATTACACCATTCGGATGACAAATATAAAATTGATATATCTCTGAAAAAAACTTTTATTTTAATTTCCCTGCCAATAGGTAGATCTTCCCAGTCCTTCAAAATTTCAGACTTGTAACTTATTTTTACATGTATGATAGGCATTTGGCAGAGTAAAATCAAGAAAAAAAAAATTCTCGATTATTTTAAACGTGATTATCATATGTGATTATCGTATGTTACTCCTTAAGGGTTGACCAATCAGAAGCCGTAAAATTTATATATAAACTTTTTTTATTAATAAAAAAAAATTATTAATAAACTCCGGGTCCCCGGGTCAATTTTAAATTTCGATGTTACGTGAACCGAAAAATCGAATTTGTGTGGCCTTAGTATGGGACAAGAGATTAAATGAGACAAATAAGTAGTAAGGGAAGGGGTTCAGAAGAATAGAGTGGGATTGGCGTAAGTTATAGGCTTAGGCTTAGGTTTAGTTGGTTTATTATGTTAAGATCAGCAGTAGCTTAGACTTAGAGCGAAAGGATTAAGTTAGTAACTTAAAAATTTAAAAATATTAAAATTATCGAAATTACGGATAATTCCGGCCAAAATTAATAAATCACGTGTTACAAAATTTGAGTATGATCGATAATTCACGTTATTTCTCATTTTTTAAATATCATAATACTTTTAAAGAATTAATATTTAATGTCATTGAATATTGCCAGACCCAGCCACCACAACCACACTATTGAATGATTACCGATTTTAACAACGGCATAAATTAAATTAAATATCCTAATAATAAAACTTTCGTATGTATTTAAAATTGCTTATCTTCTATTTCAAATGTAGCAACAAATTTCCCAACATCTTCTTTCTTCTTGCGATTAAAATTGTTGGAATGTTCATGGAATTATTCAGTTTATAAAAATTTATAAAAGATGGAAGGATGACAAGATTCAGAAACCATCACTACCTATATAGTGATGTATTTACAAAAAGGATGTAATGATACAATATTAATTAGTTGGATAATTTAGCATAATATTCTGTTGTAGCAATTAAAGCATTGCCGCATCAGATATACATTGAATTCAGTAGTTGATAACTTTGGATTTAAATAACTAAAATATATACAATCAAACCTTTATATAACGATATCTGATACAGTGGACGAAAAAAGTCTTCGGAATAATTTTTCCAGTCAATATCTAGCCGATAATTGACTTATAACTCATTAAAAATATATAAGTTTTATATGGAAACAGGTCTGAAAAATATTTTTGTCTTAATGCACAATGTGTGATTTCTTAATAAAAATTTGTGTTATAGTGTCTTTAAATTACATTAATCGAAAATTTCATGATTTTTTAAGTTTTTCAAATTTAACTTTAATTTTATCATTAATGTGCCATAAAATTTTTAACAGTTACGCTTTATGGTTCAACAAACAAAATAAAAAAAAAAATTATCAAATTTGGCTGGATATTTACCATGAAATCTCTTTTTAAAGTTGCTCAATTAGTCAAAATTAGCTAACCCATTTTTTTCCGATGATTTTTTGGGCGACTTATATTTTAATAGACAGATAGCATGTAGTCTGTTGCTAATATACTTTTGATATCTAATTTTTCACATCACAAGGGGTATATCCGCAAATTTTCACATGTTACAAACATTTACTCATTGCACAATAAATGGAAATGTTTTTCCGAAGACTTTTTTCGTCCACTGTATGTCGGGACATACAGTATATGAAAATTTAAAAAATATCGTTATATCAAGCTATACCGATATTTATGTCCTCACATATAGTAGGAAAATATATGTATAATTTTTATACTATCAATATTTTTTTTTTTTTGATTTGAATCTTAATGAAAACACTAAAAATATGGAAGATACATATTTCGTGAGATACGCTTTTTATGTGAAATTATAATTATGCCGAAAAATTCTAGTATTGTATAAGATACAGAACTCATTCCTCAGTATAAAAACGTATCTACTTTCTTTATAGGCATCTAAAGCGGAGTGGTATCACGTGATTATGTAAAAACATACTCACTCGTCGTAATGTTGGCCAAAACTACTCCGCTTTAGACGAACCTTTTTTATAGGTAATATTCAGAGAAATTTTAATTGAAAAATAAGAATTTTTTTATTATCCGAATACCCAATTAAAATATTTACATCAATGACTATAATCCAATTTAAATGTAAGCAATCAATCCTATAATAATACATAACTAATTACCATTCAAATATTCAACTATATATATATTATATCTTATCTACAATCCACCCGTATTAACTCGTCTCAAAAAAGTTGCAAATGCACTGCTCTAAGAATGAAGAAAAAAAAATATTAATTACATAAAATCCAATTTACTTAATCTAAATACAATTCATTACACAGCCAACATAGCCAGTCACGGACCGTACACAACTCACACAGCCCACAAGTGCTTACATTTATTATTCAAGAAAAATCTTGTTTTGCATAATATATTATAATTAATGATTTTAATTTACATAGTCTTTAGTATGGATATTACCTCTTATTAAAGAGTTAATTCTGTAAACTTCATAAAAATTTTATAACCAAAATTATTTAAACGTTAAGGTATACTGTATGTCATGCTTATTTATTAGATTTTAAAATGCAAAATATACTATAATAATAATATATAAACGGATATGCTGATGTAAGATTAATTAAATTTGTACTAGTTTGCGCTGCTTACTTCACACTATGCTGCCCAACTTTGTAAATTTATGAAACTGCAGCTACACAGCCCGCCCTCCATAATGGCTTAGTCATTAACAAACACGTCAAGCTGAAAACATACAGCAATTTATAATTAGGTATTATTAACAATAAAACAATATAAATAACACGATTGTTCTCATTCATTCCCTTCTTTTGAAATTAAGAAAATATGTAAAATATTATAATTATTCCCTATAGAAACTCCCTGTTAATACGCGATCAACAAATTTATTAAATTAATATATATACAAAAATTGATTCATATCATATATTGACGAATTAATTGTGAATCAACAACCTAGTTATACATATGAGCGCTCATATCCTATAAAAATATAATTTTTAAATTAATTAAAGTTGAACTGCTTACTGCTGAATGAGCTACTAAAGAAAATATTAACATGATATGAGATTGCAAATTTTACTTGCTAAAAGGGCAAGCTTCTTGTATATATTTACTGTATATACTATTGCTCAAAATTAAAAGATCAGAATGGCCATAATACATAATAGATTAATAATAGAACTCTATCAAATAGGCGAAAAAAACTGAGAAAACGAGAAATCTCTGTTATGAATATAAACAAAATAATGCGTTTATATTGGAAAATGGACCTCAATCTAAAATTTACACTATTTAAAAATAGACTGTTGTTGGATAGCCGAACACAACAGTAGCGAATATTCAGTATAAGATTGAGGGAATAATTAAAGAATAACAAGAGTATTTTGTTTCATATTTCTATTGGCATGGTAATTATGAAAGTTGAAAAGGATACTGTATACCAGACACATTCAATTTCCTTTACAGCAGAATGCATTTCACTTACTGTTCATAAAACACAAGCTTGACATTACCATATACTATACTTTTATTAGAAAAGCAAATGTCCTCAGAAAAAATCATTAGGAAAATGAAAAAATGTATTAATATTATTCAAACTTCAGTGTGACTGTGGCTTAAGAATGTCTGAGCATTTATAACATTTCTATCACAATTTACGATGGTAATGGCGTATAACATAACAGCAACTTAGTCGCATTACAAAATTCTTGAGGCACTAACATCTATAATATATAACATTGAAATACTATGATGGGTATAAAGATTTATATTCGTTTATAGATGCTCATGGTGATAGGCATTTATATATCATTGTTAAATTTTTACATTATATTTATTATACAAAATGAAAATAATAATAATCAACATGCTGCACATGTGATTAAATACAGAAATCATACAAATAAATAAAAATAGGATACTTTAGGATTCTGGATAATCTAGAAATATTGTTTCAGAAAAAATTTTACAAGATCTTGATTAGTTAGCTATTTGCTTTCTTTTAACATTTAATTATCCTCTATAAAACTTATGTTTGCATAGGATATTAAAGTCTTTATCATCAAGATCATCAAAAGATTCAACTTTTTTTCTTGTAAAAATAAAATCAGCAAAGTAGAAATAGAATTCATAATAGTAAATTATAAGATTAACCACCTAATCAATAATAATAATTTCAAATGCTATTTTGTAATATTACTAAAAAAAAAATGAATAAACGCAAACAAACAGCAACAAAAGGTATATCTTGGTTTTTATTTATGTAAGAAATGTCACGTATTAATATTATCATAATAGGTTCTCGTGATGGTTTTTCAAAGACTAACTCTTCTAGGATCAACAGGAACTGGAAATCATATACTACTAATCTCTTAATAAATTTGATGGATTTATTAATAGAACCCACAAATATTGCAGCACAAAATATTGGAGGAACGACTATTTATTTTAATTGAAGAATAATTTCAACACAAACAAGACTATATTATATCTTATTACTTTATAGTAACAAATTTAAAAACCGTTAATACAATTAGTATAATTGAAGAAATTTCCATGATATTGACAAAATTTTTGGATTTTTACTAGTTATGATTATAATATTGCTCTAACTTTTAGGCGAATTTCGGGAAACAGACATTCAACCTGCTCAGTAGCCCGGATTGAAAACTAGCTGAATTTTACAAAAAAGAGATATAAAAAATAAAGTTCGTAACTCATACGAATTTAGCACCTTTTCCGTTCCAACTAGTTTTTTTTTATAATATCCATTTTGTATTATTTTTATAAATTTTAAAGAAATTATTTTTTAAGGTATTATATAATTTCAAAATATCACTTCTAAATCTTAAAAATTAACATAATTTCTCATAATTTATTTTACATTTATTATTAAAATTTGATAATCGAACCCCAGTAAGTTTGCTAGGGTTAAATACAAAAAAATTCGGGATTAATTTAAATTTTTTAGTATATTGTAAACAGAAAATGAAAATCGTCATCCCTATAAAAAATAAATGTCCAGAAAATGTTATCAAAAATGTCCGGAAAATGTCCAGAATAAATCTGATGTGTCCGGAAAATGTCCACTTTTTTGGTACATGTCTGACACACTTCTGATACTTAAAATTTTGACATGTCCTAACTTTGTCCAGAATTCGTCCAGTATTTGTTCGGTATAAAATTTTGGACAAATTCTGGACAGTTAAACCTGGACAAATTCTGGACATAGTAAAAAACCAGATAGACAAATTCCGGACATGAAAAAGTTCAGGACAAATTCTGGATACTATTTCCAAAAAAGGATAAATTAATTTTGTAAAAAAATGCAAAAAGCACAAAACTGACATTCAAAACCTTTTCTGTCGTACTAATTAAAATTGCAGAGCAGGCAAAAATACTATATATCTATGATATAAAAATTTTGGGTTAAGGAATAATAATGATCATCTATCCATTGATCATCTTTTGCGGCAAATTTTACGAAAATACATTTCTGGACAATTTCCGGACAAATTCCTAATATCCCGAAAATGCAGTATTTTCGGAACAGTTTCCGGATACACAGTGTCCAGAATTTCTGGACAATATTTTAGATAATTTTTCTGGACATTTTCCGGACATTTTCCGGACACTTATTTTTTATAGGGCATATTAATATATAGTGTGAAGCTATTTGAAAATTTTTTTCATTGGATAACAAATACTGTAATAATAATTCAATTTACTTATAAGAAGTAACATCAAATAACGTGGAATAATTATTAATATTAATAATATTATAATTTATAGACCATATTAGTAAATTACATATGTACGTATAAAATTGTTAATCAATAAAGTATTTCAATTTAATTACTTTTGTTCTTTATATTGACTTTACCCGTTCAAATTTTTATAATTTTTATTCAAATTGTAAGAAATTCTAATAATGTATAATTAATCTGTATCACATCCTTTTACTCGGTGTAAAAATTTATCTACAAATTAAATATAACAGTTTACAACTTAGCATTTCAAGACTTGATCTCAGGAAATAGTCCTAGAACACTTAAAAGTAGGGAAGTCGATAATAAACTTTAAAAAATGTTGAGAAAATTGTTTATTATATAAATAATAAATATATTTCAACAATATTACAGAAAAGTGAAACTTCGACCTTAGAAATTGGCTACAGAAGGCGCAGCAAACTAATTCAGCGCACGAGACGCAAATTATTAACTGTTAATCAATCAAGGTATATCTTAAATACTCGAACATTGTGTTGAATGTAAAGTTCTCCGCATTTTTAATTTTATTATAATTATATATTATCATTAGAACACCCTTTGTAAAAGTGCCCAGTACATATTACTAAAGCATCAAAGAAGAAGAATATCAAGAAGACGCTTCAAAAACCATGAGAAGCTTTCTGTCAAGCTACTAACAGTATAAACTCACGTGAAAAGAAGAGTCATTAAGTGTTAGGAGAAGGAAAGAATCCAAATTAATTGTTAGTTAAATGTTTTTTTTTTAATATTCAGTCAATAACAAAAAGATATATACTTTCCGAAAAATATCAAAAGCTTACGTAAAGTAAGCTTAGCTGTTAGCGTTAGTAGTTTATCTAAATCTAAATTTATAATTGGTCAGTTAAGTGCATTTATTTTGAATCTCAATCAATATAACAAAAAGAAAAGAATTATACTTTCCGAAAAATATAAAAGCTTACGTAAAGTAAGCTTAATAGTTAGACCGCTTCAATTTAATTATTTGTTTAACATACCCGTCCCCATTTTCTTGATAATCTGAAATGAATAAACATATGATAGTATATTTATTTAAATGCCCCCCTCTAAATTCAAATTATCTGAAATTTTTTATATTTCCCAAAATTTCATTATATACGCTGTAAACCCCCTCCTCCCTCAAATTTTTCATAAAATCAGGACGTTTAAACAAACAATTAAATTGGAGCGGTCTTACGCATTACGGTTAAATCTATATTTATAATTGTAATAGTTAGTCAAATGTATTTTTTTTAAAAAAAAATCACAATCAATACAATAAAAAAAAAATTATACTTTCCAAAATATAAAAGCTTACATAAAAGTAAGCCTAAGAAGTTAGAGATTTCTGAGAAGAAATCATGTTAAAATCACAGACAGTTTATATATTTGGAAAAATGTGAAGATAGGCTAGAACAATTTGATCTTCTGTTTAACAACATCCTCAAAAATATAATCAATTTTTTTTTCCCCTCCTTCTCCCCCTCGAAAATTTCGATTTTGTATAGACACAAGAAGGATTTTTTCTCTAAAATACCCCCTCTTCTTCCACATCCCTTCTTCACCCCCCATATCCCTTCCCTTCCCTCTTCACCTCCCCAAATCCCCTTCACTTCCCTCTTCACCTCCCCACATTCCCTCCCCTCCTTCCCTTTATATTTTCAAAATTTGTAAATGTCCCTCCCTCCCCCACTTTTTTTAATAGGAACATTATTAAACAGAAAATCAAATTGATCCAGCATTATGCAAGTGTATTAACAAGTTAAATAGCTTCACTGGGGACAAAACGTCGAGTAAGCTAAATAACTGAAAGAATATTTAGCAATAATCGATAATAATGGCCCAGCTAGACTCTTTATTAAGGAAAATTGAGTTAGAGGTCATAACCTACATTCGGTATCCCATTACACCCTTCGATTCACGTGCCTTAGGGCAACGTTTAACCACTGAGCGAACACATCGGATCAAATATACTTTGCAACGTGGCAAATAAAATAAGAAAAGAAATTAATTTTTAAAAATAAGTTTTCTTATTTTACTCGAGTACTCCTACTCGAAAGTTAAACCAAGGAACACTCGTGCTCAGGTTTCCCTACCCAATTTTCAAAATTTATATTCGCCAAAGTATGAGTTATGTACGATGTACGAGTTTGTCTGTGCCTTACCTTTTAACATCATACTTAACGAAAAATGAAAAAAAAAGAGAATATTTTTTTTTTCTTAGCAAACATATATTAAATACAAACTTTTGTGACACAAACTTCTGTTATGTAAACTATTTTTTTTACTCGCATCTTTTAGCTATTACATCATTTCTTTATTTTTATTACATAATTTCTTGTGAAAATATATTCGAAATGTGGCTTAGTTCTAATTATTCACGCGTTACTGTCGCACAAATATTAAATACAAACTTTTGTGACACAAACTTCTGTTATGTAAACTATTTTTTTTACTCGCATCTTTTAGCTATTACATCATTTCTTTATTTTTATTACATAATTTCTTGTGAAAATATATTCGAAATGTGGCTTAGTTCTAATTATTCACGCGTTACTGTCGCACAAATTTATATTACACATGGATGCTGACTTTTTTTTATTGTCCGGAGTGTATTACAGGATTTGACTCGCTTGCCCGTAACTGATTTTCTAATTATTACAATGGTCTTAAAATTGGATTTTCAGATTAACAAAAATTATCATTAATTATGGCAGAAATAATTTACCAAAAATTATATTAAAAGTGAGATTTTGTACTACTATACTTCCATATTAGGTTTTTAAATGATAAAGGTAATTAGAAATTATCATTAATTCTGGCAGAAAAATTTAGATTAATTTTTGGCCGGTAAAATCAAATATGGGATCCTGTACTACTATATTTCCATATTAAGTTTTTAATTGATAAAGGTAATTAGAAATTATCACTAATTCCGGTAGAAAATTTACCAAAAATTATGATTAATTTTTGGCCGATAAAATTAAATATGGGATCCTGTACTACTATATTTCCATATTAGGTTTTTAATTGATAAAGGTAATTAGAAATTATCATTAATTCTGGCAGAAAAATTTACCAAAAATTATGATTAATTTTGGCCGGTAAAATTAAATATGGGATCCTATACTATTATCATATTGATTTTTATCATTTATTTTATTCGAACTTCATTTATAGTCTAAAAAAAGTTCTCGATGGGCAAAGAAAAGCTTCATCAATTGTTAATGAAGAATTAAATATGATTTGTGAAAAACGTAATAAAATGCCTTGCAAAATGTTTCTATCAAAATTTCAGTAACAATGATATTAATAAATTTAAAAAAAGCATCATAAATTTTAGTTAAATAATAATTTTATTAATGACTTATTATTAACTTTTTAGTGCTACAAAATTTTTGTGACATCCTCTTTCCAATTTTCATTTTTTATATCTCATTCTTTTATAAGTCCCCCTTTTTAATATATCCAATATCATATAATCTATTATAAGGTATCGGATATCTTGAATATTATTTCTTATTAATGTGCTTTTATTTTATTTAAAGATCATAGTCAGCATTATCAAAGATTTATTACGATTAAAATTTTAATACAATATAAAACGTAACCAAATAATATCTTGAATGACATAATAAATATGCCGAATATGAACAAAGTAAGTTTCCTATTTGATATATAGTAATTAATTACATTCAAGACTATCATGGAAAAAATTAATAGTAATCGCAATAACTCAATGAAATTAGTGCGTTTGTCTAATCCCCACGAGAAGCAGCAAATCCATGATCCATATCACTAAATCACTTTGAAATTCTTTTAGAGAATGGCTTATCTTTCATAGCATCAATGAAAGGTTGCTAATAAATAAACAATTTTTAAAAACTTGAAAATATGATTAAAAAAGTATATAATTTAAGAATAACTTACAGGATTTTGATCTTCACGCGAAGGCAAGAATGCAATAGGACATTGGGATTTTTTTAAAATCTTCAACTTGAACAGTAGCATAATGAATTAATACACGAGCATCAAAATCTTTAGTTTGCACAATGCTTTGAATCAAGAATTCCACCCCAACAAAATCCTACATAACCAAAATCTTTAGAACCATATTCTGAACGGTGTCATACCAAGAGCCTGTAAGGTTACCTATACTTACGTTGCCACCTCTTGGATGAAACATAAAAAGAACTAATTCATGCTTGGTTTATTAGTAATCAAAAGGTTAGTAACGAACAAAAGTATAATGAAATTACTTCAAAAATAAATTTTTCTTCTCAAAAATAAAGTTAGTAACGAATAAAAATACAACAAAATTACTTCAAAAAATAAATTTTTCCTTCTAAAAATAAAGTTAGTAACGAACAAAAATACAACAAAATTACTTCGAAACATAAATTTTCCTTCTAAAAAATAAAGTTAGTAATGAACAAAAATATAACAAAAATTCTTTGAAAATAAAATTTTTCCATCTTAAAAGAAAATTAGTAACAATCAAAAATATAACAAAATCTTCATAAAATAATTATAATTTTATTAAAATAAAAATAAAAATTAATTTTCACTTTTCATTTCTACATAATTTCCCCATTCCTTCTTCTTTCCTTCTTCCCAAATTCCATTTAAGCAGAGTTTTCCTTTCTTTATTCCTTATTATAAGCCATAGGCGAATAATCCAAAAAGTTCTTTTTCCCACTTAGACGATCCAAAACCCTATTTAAGTGATTTTTTTCTGCACTCAATTCCTCAATTTTTCCAAATAATTTCCCCAAAATAATTCATTCTTTGATTCTCCGATTCATTTTTGATTCTCCAATTCTTCGATTGTAAATCACTCAGCGTTGCTGCGTATTATATCATAGGATGTTTTCCTTTAAAATCCATTTTAAAGATTTTGTAGGAAATTTTCTTTTTCTTCTAAGATCCATTTTTCTTGTTTTCCAAATATAGTTGTTCATTCCTGGTGATTCACGATGACTCATGCTTGGCAGTTACGTCATTGACGTCATTGGATATTTTTCCATTAAAATCTGTTTTTAAAGATTTTAGAAAAATCTTCTTTTTTCTTCTAAATCCTTCTTCTCATTGTTGAAAATTTGGATTTATTTATAATGACTCATAAATTGTCATTCTTGGCATTTCGTCATTATTACATCATTGAATGTTTTTCCTTTGAAGATTATATTGAAAATTATCTTTTTCTGTTAGGTTCTTCTTTTCATTGTCAGAGATTTCATCATTTAGAAATATCCAGAACATTAAAGATATTTCAAATCTTTTTGTTTTCTAAATATGGTGATTATTATTATATCATTCGGAAAATCCAGAATTTCGTTCCTCCATTTTCATTCAAATCTATCTATTTTCCTTCCTAACAATTCTATCTTTTCTACTACAAATAAACGAAAATAAACTAACTAAAATAAGTTTTTCCTTTCTTAACTATTTTATCTTTTCTACTTCTAAAAATAAATAAATAAATAAAAGTAAACTAGACTAAAAATAAACTAAACTATTGAAAATAAACTAAACTAAAAATAATTTCAGTCATGTGTTTAGTATTACTATTCGGTTATATCATGTGTCTTGTATTACTATCCAGCTATGTCATGTGTTCTGCAATAATTTTTCCTTTGAGTAATTCAGTAATAATTTATCCTTCAGCTAATAATTCTTCCATCAGGTGATAATTTATCCATTTCCTTCGGATGGTAATTCTTCCATTTTCTTTGGATAATAAATTATCCTTTGGATAATAATTTTCCCTTCAGGCTGAAATTTATCTGATAGTCATTTCGTCACTACAATGGAGATATTTAACAACATTTAAAGTATTATTTACAACTACTGCTAGTGGGAAATTTTGATTAAAGCTTGAATTCTATAAGAAATTAAAAATTAATTAATTAACCAAAATAATCTGTATTTTTTTTTCAAAAAAGATTTTTTAATTACTCTTGAGACTCAACTTGAGCTGTTTTTCCACGAAAATAACCTGAAAGTATAATAAGATAACCAGTTTTCGATAAAATATGAAAAATTGGTTTGCATTTGGATGAAATCCGTAAATATCATGACAACAATGATTGTCTTTTAAAATGTTTTGATTCATTTGTTGGTTTTGAAATATAAACATCAAGATCATTAAAATTTTTAATAGTTCCAAGAGGCACATAATCATTTTTAACCGGAGGAACTTTGTGACAATAGGTCTTCATGAATCATGATATTATTGCCTTTATCTATAAGTTTTAGGAAAAAAAGAGAATTAGAGTTCAAGACTGCTAATAAAATAATGAATACATAAATATCGGGTGTAACAGAATCTTCTTTCTGCTAACTGAGCGTTAAATTAATCTAATTAAGGCAAATCTTATAATGTGCATCATTCAAGTTTGGTCCAATTATAAAGTTAGTGACCTGGTTTATTTATTTAAGACAACTTTTATAATAATATTTAACGAGTTGTGCTATATATGATTATTTGATTATTTTGATCATATAACTGAATGAAAAAGGAATAATGGTAAATAATCGCATTAATCAATAATCATGATCACATAATTATTTTTCTTGATTATTATACAATAGGTAAACAAATAATCAAGAAAATTAAAAATTTCTGCATGAAAAGTCACCGATAGGGATGCCAATAGTCAGTTTGGTTCAGTTTCAGTTTAAAACTGCAGTTTTTATCCAAAACTGAACCAACTGCAAAATTGACTGATAAAACTAAACCGCAAAACTGATTGTAAAACTGAATAAATTATTATTAGAAAGTACTAATTATGACTTTATTTAATAATAACATTTAAATTTACATAATTTTTCTTACAAAAATAGTGCTGATTTTGTGAATTTTTGGTGATACAAAAATCACGTGATCATTGCACAAAATTAAAATTATCCCTAAAATTTCAAAAAGGAAAATACTATAAATTTAAACATTAAAATTCATATTTTTTAGTTATTTTCAATTGAAACAAAAATATTTTTTCGAGATATGTTGTAAAATATTTACAATTAACTGATCAGTTTTTTCATCAGTTTTTTTATATATAAAACTGATGGTTAGCCAGTCGGTCTTAGACTAAAACTGAACTGAAACTGAACCGGCAAAAACCGGTTATAACCGGTTATAACTGAACTTTTGGCATCCCTAGTCACCGAATTAAAGTTCTAAAATTTTGTTTACAGCTGATTTTATAATGATGAAAATTTGATGCCAACTGCTGAGAACTTGTCGGGTTGCTGTTTGTCAGCAAATAGAAAAATAAAAATAAACATCATGGATATAAAACATAACTACAGTAACTATATGTATATTTTCTGACAAGCCAGAAACCTGAAAGTCTTGGCAATCGGCATCAAATTTTGTTATTGTCTGTACATTATAAAACCAACTGTAATACTGTTAATCAAAAATTTCCTATTTAAACATTCAGCCGATATAGATTTGAATCAGGCTAGTTGTGACTTGTGAATGGGTTGCTTTCTTTTTTTAGAAATTTACTTTTTTACATAGTTTTAGATCAAATATAAGGTCAATAGTGCCGCAGTTAGGCTTATGTAACATGTATTATTATGTAGCTTTAGTATTCGCATAATCCACATTAATAAATGCCTTATAATATGATTTATGAATTCCAAATTCTATCATAAATAATAATAATTCGTCAAATTATACTATTTTCAGTTAATCATCATTTGGTTTTAATGAACATTTACGTTGCACTTGCATGCATGTAAATCTGCATTATGATCAACATCATGTGAATTTGATTAAGCAATCCTACTTGCAGCTCATTTTAAGATTTCTGATTTATTAATTTAGATTTTTTAAATAAAAATTTTTGTGACAAAACTGTGTGACATAATTGCATGATCTTTTTTTAAGATTCCGCTGCAGGTATCAAAGATTAAATTTTGCTAATTATAAATAAATTAAGCAACTTTTATGAATTTATTTCCCCTTTCCTCGAATATTAAAAACATGATATATACATATTTTTTAATATCCCCTTAACAGAAAGTATGAAAGATAATTATTCTTGCAAAATTGATATTTCTGATGATATACAAACTAAACAAGTTAAATCTTGTCAATTCGAATATAGAAATACATTTAAAAATAAAAAACATATTATTACTGAAGTAGTACCTTATGATATTAAAGAAGATTATACTGAGAAGAAGAAAAATTATAAAATTGATATCAGCTAAGATGGAAAATTTGTTCTTGTAATCGATACAGATAAAAAAAAAATATTTTGCACTATAATTAATTCATAATCTGCAACAGAAGTAGAGATTGGTAATAATAAAATTTGGGGCTAGATTTACCAAATTTGGGAGATGTCTAAAAGCGGGACAAATCACGTAATCATAGTAAAATATTTGTTACCCGTATCACACCCCTCTACTCTTTTATTTTTATTAAGTATTCTGGCGACTTAGAAATTTTTCGGTTAATAAAATCCTATATATCACGCCACTATTTGTTAAATTCGCAATTTCTTAATGCCGTAATGCGGGCCAAAAATCTGTATAAATTGGGCAACTTACCCCCGCAGGCCCCGCTTTAGATGACCCCCAAATTTGGTAATATTTATGTAGATCATAATTATTCATAAGAGGATTACGCAATCATTTACATTGGGAATATAAAGGGGAAATCACATTAATAGATAACCAATTACTGTAATTTTTTATTCGTAAAAAATCTTTTTCTCAAAATCATTTCTTAAAAATTTTTATCAGATATGACGTGAGATTCCCCATATACTGATCATTTCTCTACTTCTATTACGGATCACTAATTAAAAAATAATATATTAATTTTTTTTTTTTATCAAAAAAAAATAAGCAAATCTTCGAATTAAAATATTAGAAAATACTGATTATCAGTTTGGTTCCAGTAACAAGAATGTTTACCATGATGAGAAAGGATCCAACGATCTTGATAAAACAATCGCTTATTTTAAAATAAAAGATGACTTTTCTATTGATAAGTTTTATAATACAGACTATAAACCTTTATTTCAAGGTGAATTACAAGACAAAGAGGATAATGGAAAGGTCAGTAATGATAAATTGTGTTTTGATATATCAAATATGTACAAGGAAAACAATAAATGCGATAAATATTTCATTCTGGTTGCCATATCTCGTATAAACATTGACAAGAATATGAAGAAGAACGAGGGAAATAATTTTGATGCAACTAAAGGAATCGTTATTTATCGTCTCGAACTAGAGAGAAAAGTAACCAAAGAGAAGGAAAGTTATGAACTTGGTGCAGTGGCTCGCTATTATTGTAATGAAAAATCAGGATTATGTAGATTCGTGGAGTTTTCAAGAAAAGCCTATTCAAATGATGACGAACAAGAAAGACTTGCAATATTAAATTTTCATGGGATACATATTATTGATTTTGATAATAATTGTGATTTTTTTCATTTGAATGAGATGTTTCGGTATTCAACGAGTATAAGACGTGAATTAGATGATTGGTATAGTACAGAAAATTGCATAAAACGACTTCACTCATGTATTTATGATAAATATTTTTTGGTTACACAATACAAGAATGACGTACAATCTCTTGAAGGTAAAAATTTTAAAATTATTATTTGTCTCTTAAATATGATCGAAAAATATATTAATGCATTCTACTTTTAGTTTATAATCTGGCAACCATGGAATTAGAAACTACTGCAAAAATAGTTGAGAAAATGGATGAATTTATAAATGATAACTATGTCTTTTCAATTAATAATTTACAACTTTGTATTTCACAAGGAAATAACATTATTAGGTAAGATATTATATGTATAAATCATATTCTATTAATTAAATCAACGTCAAATTTAAATTATTTATTTCATGTTCATTAGATTGTATTATAGAGAGAATGGTTTACAAATCGTATCAAAAGAATTCTGTGAAATAGAAAAGATATTAACATTAGAATTTTTTGATAATGATGATAAACTACTTATAATAGGCGAACGTACGATGAAAGGAGAAAAAGAGCCTACATGTATAATTTGGGATTTATATAATACCGGTAAACATGAGTCAACAAATTTAGACAATTTATCAATAGATAAATTTGATACTCAACTATCTAGAACTTCAGGAAATATTTTATAAATTGAAAGCAACGGAACGGTTTCATTGGTACTAAAAAAAGTTGAAAAAAAATTACACGAGCAAAAAGAATTACAACAGCAGAAAAAGGAAGAGGTTGCATATATATTAAAAAAAGACAAAAGAAAAAAACCAAATGGCAGTCCAGATAATAATTATAATGAACGTTACGATGAAAATATAGAAAATTTTGAAGCAATTAATAAAGAACCATGGGTTTTGAATAGTTACGACAGAATTTCTTATTGCATTTATTATAATATAAAGGGAACAAGAACAGAAACTTTAAACCTAATTGTCAACAGATTTACTGTTCAGATTTGGCACCAAATTCAAGATAGTGAAAACAGAGACGACCTTCCTAACAAAGGAGAACCATTTCTTGAATATATATGGATAAATCGTATTCCAATAAATCAAGAAAGATACGAAACAAGATTACGAATTGAAGAGTTTAAATATGGATTGAATGATGGTTTACATGAAAAATTGAGTGATTTTTATTTAAAGACTTATTGGTATGAAAGAAAAGAGAATGAAGAGAATATAAAAAAGGAGGAGCATGCAAAAAGGGAAGATCATGAACTAACGATAACAGAGGAAGAAGATAAGGAAATATATGAAATACAACAAAGTTTAATGGAAATTAATGAAAACAAAAAAATGAATAAAGATGAGAAGGAGCAAAGGAAACGAGAGATAATAGAAAAGAGTGTAAAGGTAAAAAGGTGTGAAAAAGTCATTAAACGAAATAATATTATTGGAAAACTTCATGTAGTAAGGCACGCTTGTAAAGCATTAGAACACCTCAATAGGCGTTATAAAAGTAAACGACTTGCAAATAGTTACGTTAGAATACACAAAGTAAGTTAATTAAATTAATAAATTTTATTCGTTTTTAGGAAATAAGGTATTTGACGTTTCTTTTAATTAAAAAGTACAATAAGATGATTAGCTACATCCAACATATAGTTTGGAGATTTGCTAAATATGAACCAGAAAATTTTAAATCGTTAGATTTTCAATATAATGTTATGAAAAATTTGATTCTTGGCGATTGCGATCGTTTGATAAAATTTATATTATTCGGAGATGAGGAAAGCGTTGAAAAAGAAGAAAAAGGTAAAAATAAAAGTGAAAAAGAGAATGGAATAAATGAAGTTGTAATTAGACATATTCCAAGAAATAAATTATGGCCAAGAAAATCGTTTTTAATGGATGATGACCTTGACTTTGATGAAAGAGATATCTGGATGAAAGATAATGAAAAAATTGTGCCAAAAAATAATATGGAATTAGCAATTTATCATTGCAAAGGTAAATCTTAATTTTATAGCGAAGCCTTTTTTGTAAACATTAATTGTACATACTTTTATCATTAAATTTATAAGTTACATTTAAATCGCTTATACAATTAAAATAACTTTATTTTTTATTATAGGTCGTGAATTTAAAGATACTATTATTATTGCTTATCTTTTAGAATATTATTCTAGACATGCAACTGATTCTGTAGGCTGGTTGTGCACTGTTTCCAAGGCAATTCCTTTATTATATAAGTATAATTATGGTTTGATATTTAATTATATTATTTTTTTAATTATTATCATTCTGAAATCTGTAAAACTTACAATATTATGCCACAAATAAGCGATTACGCTAGAAAGTTATTTTTTAAGGAATGTTTTGCAAATTAGGATCATTTCTCAGCTCCCGATCCTAATGAAATCATTCCAACAGAGTGCCAAAAAAGACGTAATCATGACATCAAATTTAGAGCTTTCAGACCGATAGTCAAACTGAAGTCTGATAAAGATGCATGGTACGATCTTTGGATTAGAAAACCGCCCAAACATTTTAAGAATTGCATAATCACAACGTTTGAAAACTTAGATAATGATCTTGGGAAATCACCATTAGCTTTACGAGTGGTTCCTCTTCCCAGCTTCACTATAAACAATTTTAAAAGGAAAAAAATAGAGTATAATTGGTTAAAAATTATTCTAAACCTAATTTTTTTTATATTTTTACCACGATGGTATCAAATTGGTCGGCGTGATAGAGGGAAATTAAGCCCTTTTTCTAGGATGGTACTTTATGAAAATAGTGATGATATTTATGATAATCCAGCAATTAGAGCGATTATCAATTTTTGTTGGGAAATGACAAGATATTTCTTTTTTTCCCTTTTCCTTCGATTTCTAATTCTTATCATTTGTTTTGGGTTGATTAGTTGGGCATATTTAAATCATACCATTATTATAAATGGAAAGTTTTTATATGGATTAATTATTACGTTCTATTATTTGGCAATTTATCGATTGATTACTGAAGTGTTTCAGTTTAATTATCGTGGGGTTAAAAATTATTTTGGTGATATATATAACATTTTTGATATAATTTCCATTGTATTTTCTGTTACGGTAATGTCAATGATGCTTAGAAATTACCAATTTTCTGATGGTTTTGGAAGTGTTTCTGGAATTGAAGAAACTGATAATAGAATACAGTAATTACGGGGATATCAATCACAACTTTTGTACTTTGGATTGAAGTAGTAAGTTTGGTTGGCAGTTGATTATTTTATCTTTAGTGAGTTTTTTTTTTTTGCCAATTTTATAAATAAATATCTATATTTTTCTTTTATTTATTTATTATTCAATTTTTTAGTGGTGCATATGAAAAAGCAGAAATTAAAGGCAGACAAATCTTATAGCAGATTATGAGGCATTATATCAAATTCATTTTTGGGATCCTGAACCTGAACCAAATCATATTTATTATTTTGGTGAGTCTAAAACTCTTGAAGAATGGCGTAATGCAAGAAAAAAGGACCAAGGTGCTATTTTTGAAGATTTGGAAGAAAAATCCACATTCGCAAACCGTATTTTTAAGGAGAAAGATTATGATAATCATTCAATTTTGGTATATAATTTGATACCACGTTCGAAATCGAAAATATTAAGACTACCATGAAAAATAATTTGAGAGTTAATATCGAAAATTTGGCTAGAAAACTGAAAAGGAATGATGAGATAAATGATATTAATGATCAAATTTATAGAAATTGGCGTAATAATGTTTAGAGAAGTTGAATGTTATGCAAATCAAAGTTATATATGGTTTAAGATGTTTTTATTTGTGCAAGTTATAATTTTGAATTTGTTTGATGAATTATTGTCTAAAAGCAATCATAGTTTCGATTTTAAAAATTTTGAATTCTCCTTATGAAAAATTATTTTAATAAACTATATTTCGTAAATAGAATCTTGACAAATTAATGTTTCTCAATTAATAATGTGTTTCGTGATAATTTAAAAATTTTTCTCAAATAATAATTAGAGCATAATGGTGTTAGCCGAAAAATTCAGCCGAAGGCGTTAAATGATCAGCCTTACACTTATCCAAAATTATTGATTTAATGAACATGTGACGTAAATAAATTGACCATAAACTATTTATACTGTATGTCATCATTGATCGGCAATTTTTCTCTGTTTTTACTACTATTACTTATAAATGATGTTGGAAGTTAATGAGGATATATTATATTTGATATTCGAAGAACTAAAAGATGATGGAAATACTCTTTTCTCATGTCTTTTAGTTAATAAAAACTGGTTCTATGTTATCATTCCAATTTTATGGAAAAATCCTTGGAAGTATTTAAAGAAAAATTTGGTGTTATTAAAAGTAATTATATCACATTTATCAGAAGAATCAAGAAATAATATTGAAAAACAAAATATTCTTGTTTTAACAACTTCATATAAAAAGCCTTTATTTAAATATTTAAGTTTTTGTAAACATTTGAATTTTGAAACAATATTCAATATGATGAATTCAATATTTTCTTATGATACTAGACATATTATTGTAAATGAAATAATTAATTTTTTTATTAACGAAAATATGAAATTTACGCATTTATCTATACCAGAACGTTTATGTTATAAAATACACTTTACTCCAGAATTTAAAAATTGCTTTTCAGAACTTGAATTTCTTCAATGCGACTTAGATACTAGTAATCAAAATATTTTAGAAGGATTGGCTAATATATGCAAATCGATTAAAAACTTGAAATTTAAATCTTTTGATAGTGATGTTGAAATAGATAGAATGGTTAAACTAGTTGAATCTCAAAAAGAATTAAACAATATATGTTATTCAATTCACCGTAGTCATAATGAATCATTTTATAAACCCCTTGAAGAATCATTGATTAAACACATGAATACTATTCAATATTTAAAGATTGATAAAGAATCTAGTGCAAAGTTACTTTTACATTTTGTTAATTTAATAAGTTTAGAAATTCTTGCTTCAAGTGATGCCGCATATTGGAAACAATTAGAAGATGTATATTTGCCCCATTTAAAATTTTTAAGGGTCAAAAAAATTCTATCTAATTGTTTGGCAAAATTAATCGAAAATACAAAAGGAAATCTTATTGAAATTAGTATTTATAAATTAAGTTTTGATGATTTTGATCAACAAAAACTTATTCAGGCAATTGCTCAAAATTGTCCAAATCTTAAATATCTTACACTAATGTTTAGGAACAATGATATTAATATTGACAAATTGGAAGAATTATTAATTAATTGCCAATTTTTGAGTGGATTAAATATTGTTATACATAAGAATGAATCAGGTTTTAATTGGAACAAATTGTTTAAAATATTAACTAAATCATCACCAATTGGTTTATTCAAATTTAAATTTTATTTTAACTATAATAATTCATTTTTTCAATTAGAATCTTTGGGTTTATTTTTTGATGAATGGAAAGGTAGACATCCCATGTTATTACAAACTGATTATATTTATAATATGTATTTGAAAAAATATGTTGATTTAATAGAAATTTATAAAGCAAAAGGAATAGTTAAAAAATATGAAAATATTGACAGAGATGCTTATGAAGAATTTGAATGGATTGAAAAAAAATTTGTCTGATTAGTTGTGATGGTTAAGAGTATTATATATGCCGTGTAATTATTAATGTAATTTTAGTTTATTATTTATTATAATTTCATATAAAATAAATAAAGTTTTTGTTTAACTTTATTAATTAAGTTGTATTTTATGGATATTATACGGTATTGTATTTATATTGGTTAACGTCACAAAGTGACGTTAGCCTATCAAAAGTCTAATTAATGATATCGATAAATAGTGAAATTTCAAAAAATTACTCGTCATTTTAATATTGTACGCAAATAAACTGTTACCGTTCAATATTGTACAATGATATTATTGTTATCAATTTATTAAAAATATAGGTTAAACAACATCAGCATGATCCTATAAGGCCGTACAATAAGATAAAATATATAATAATCTTTATATCTAGTACAGATACAATAATTATGATTTAAATTTTATAGTCTAATAATTAAAAAATTTTATTTTAGCCATGCTGCCATGTCACATTAATTAATATTCTATCAATTAAAATTAATAAAAGATTATATGATACTTAAATTAATTGTGAAATAATCAAATTAACATAAAAAACTTTAGTTATCATTCATCATTATTACATATAAGAAAATTTTCTTTATTCACATACTTTTTATACATTTCATTTATATTATACAACCTTCTTGGTTCATATTACATAGAAGATTTTGCAAACTAATCAACATGAGTACTTCTGAGTATTATCCTGATCAAGATAGTAAGACTTGCAAATAATATTGCAACCTTGTGATTTTATATTCAGTTATTTAGCTTTTACTAATTAAAATTTAGTTCTTAGCTCATACTTAAAAAAGCAAAGCAATAAATCATATTTTTGTTTCTTAAAGCTACATCAGGATACTATTATTGCTTCATTAACTTCAGATCTCTATTGGAATGATCTTAAAATGCTTGGGATAGTAAATATATGTATAAGAGAAGCAAAAAAGATTTTTGTAGATCAAGAAATTATTGAAATATCAAAAAAAAAAGGTGTGTTATTTTTATTTTACAAAGAAAGGGTAACTCTTAAGACGAACTACATGTGAAGTTAACTCTAGGTTAAGTTTGAATATGTACATTGGCTTCTGAGAATTACTGGGTGAAGACGCTTGGTAACCATTCCACAGCTCGAAATTCAGGTAGCCTACTTTCTAAATCAATAAAATTTGTTGCTTAAAATAGAATCTGTATTATTTATTCCCCAACTAACCATAAGTTCTCATATTTTGATTTCATCCAGTTTAAAATGATCAGGTTTTAAAAGCTTAATAAGGTAAGTTCTTCAATTTTTAAAATTCATTCAATTCAAAAATAATTTCGATGCAACACTATACAAATCAGTTGAAATTAGTACGTTAGAAATTTTTATAACATCATTTAAAAAATTTCATTTTTAAGCAAAAATTTCTTCAATTCGTTGGAATAAATCATATAAATCAAGTTAATAAACAACAATAGCAACATCAATGATTATTTTCAACAAAAATAAATATATCTACAGATAAAATATTAGTATTAGGTCATAATAAATTTTCGTAAATATAACAGAAATAACAACTCACTCTATAATAACTTCAAATACCAAAGGAGAAATATTAGGTTTTTCAAAAATAATAATTCCAACTTCTTTCTTTGACCAACGAACAGAAAATGCATTTTTAAAAATCATTTGAACTAGAAGTTATGATAAACAAATGTAACTTGAATTCTTTTTTATTCCATCCTTTACCAACAAATAAATTAGGCAATGTTATTTGTTATGCAAATTTTTTTTATGAACTTAAAATTAATAATGATAAGTAATTCCAAATTTCTCCCTGATGATTATTTAAATATATTAATTAATAGAAAATTTTGTTATTATATTTTATTTACTAATTGTGATTCACACAAATAGCACTTAAAGTAGGATCATAAAAGCTTCTATCCCAAATTTTCATTAATATAATGAAAACATATACCTTTTCAGAATATTCCTAACACAAATCAAAGTATTTTAAAAGGATTAACAAAAATATGCAAAAAATTGAGATTAGATATTATTTAAGGGTTTAAAATTTGGAATAATATTTATATGAGCAGTTATTCATATTTAAAAGATGAATTATATTATGATAATCTTGAAGAGAGAAATCGAAACCAATATCAAAGAATTCAAAAGTCCCATTTAAGAGGTTAAATTTATTGGTAGTATACGGTACTTAATTTATTTTTGAAAAAAAAAAAAATTAAAAAATTCATGCTAAAAAACTACCATACACAACATATGATTAAATTAATAAATTAAATGTTTCATTTAAGATTTTACTTCGTCTAATTCTTAATGTTTAATAATAACTTCAGTTTAGTGAACCATTTTCAAAGTTCATATTTAACTCGAAAAAAATATGCACTTGAAAGGTTCGTAATAATAGCTCCTGATACTTCATGATACCTTTTACTCGGGGTGATTATATTTTTCAACTATTCAAATAATAGACTTTTATAAAGTTTAAATTTGGCAAGTTTACATGTGTATCCATGAAAATATTTTTGGAAGTAATTCATAATTTTTAATTAATTATTGAAAACAAACTATTATAATATAATCTTTTTCTTCATTTATTTAAATAATTAGAGGACAGCGAACACCAAATGATCATTTAATCTTACTTTATGTTATAACTAATGAACGTCCAGCTATTTTCATCTAGTCAAAGGATCATATACTGATGTAGGTCCAGAGAAGGATATGAACATAATTAGGGATTGGAACCATTCAAAAAAACCTTAACCGGTTAATAACCGGTTAATTGAAGCGCTTAACCAGATAATAACCAGTTAATTAACCAGTTAATTAATCGGTTAATTTATGATGAGGTTAACCGGTTAATTAACTGGTTAAGATATAAATTTTGCGTTTAATGCGTTTAAAAGTTTTTTTATTTTGCTCATTTGAATATTTGACTTATGCTGATATGATTTCTTTGTTGCACCAATTGTTCCTATTAATAATCACAATTTAATTTTCTATTTTTCTAACATATATTATATATATTATTTGGAAAAATAATCATAAATTACCTCTTTTTCTTCGTCTCCTTCAGTTTTATTGTGAGCTGTATTTAAGTGGTATTTCATATTTGATGTAGTGCCTGTGAATTAATCAGTTAATTATTCGGTTAATTTAACCGGTTAAATTAACCGGTTAACCATTTTTTGGGATTGTCTTAACCAGTTAACCACTTTAACCGGTTCCAATCCCTAAACATGATTAGCTTTGCTAGTTATTTGATATATATTCGAATAGCGAAAATTATAGATTTGTGACCTGCATTTTTGTGGAAAGAAAAACAAGGTCAAAAAAAAACTAACCATTACTGTATGTAAAAAAAAAAAAAAGAAGAAAAAGTATCTATCTAAATAGTCTAGAAGGTTTTCTTATTCTTTCTTCTCTTTTTTTTTCTTTCTTCGCCAGTTTTAACTATAGTACTCTAAATTATTTACCATCGAAGCATAATAAAGGATTTTGTCCGAGTCTGCTTCGGGTTTTGTTCACGTGATCCTCTTGGTCACATGCACAGAACTATCGTTTCGTCTTTCTTTTCAGTTCTAGTTTTTAATTATAGACCCGATATTTGTATTATTTTAGTATTATTAAAATTATAAATTTGAACATATCATAGACAACACAGTGTCGATATATAGATTAAATTAATGTTTCATGACCTGTGTCAAGAACTAGTCACAAATCAGGTTAAAATCGAAAAAGAAATTGAGCCAATGCGCTAAATGACCGTCAATATAACCAATGACAGTGCCACATCGTCCGACTTCAAAAGCTTATATAAGCACTTTGATTTTAAAATATAAAGAAATTTTAAATGACTGAACATATTGTATGTGTGTTTAAAAATAACAAAAATTTCATATTCACATCTGATTTCGATATTAATTTGGTATTTTTAACTAAATTTTATGTGATAGTCAAATATTTACTGAATAATATTCAAGATAATCCTTATATCGGTTCGGTATGATCATTTATTATTTTCGCCGATTTTAATTTTTAATTTCCTTGATGATAACAAAAAAGTAACATTTCACCGTGACACAGATAAACCAATTTCATTTTTTATTCTCACGAGTGTTAACTGATTGTCCAATTTTATTTTAATTTAATATACATAAAAATAAAATTTCGTTGGGAAAATGACAACGTAACCTCCGCCGATCACAAAATAATTCTAATTTTGAATGTCAATGTAGGCCAGATTGATCGCCAGAATTATTAGTGCTAACCGACATTACGATCGGTTCATTTACCGCTCAATAAGGTAAAAATGCAACATCCAGTGTAACTTTAGATTCCATAAAAATGACAATCGTAATGTATTGAGTAGCACAAGCGCTGGAGAAGGTTCCTTATTACAAATAATTCGTTAAATAGAAAATCATCCCAATTTATTAAAAATTTTGATAAAATGGGTACAAATGAAAATAATTTTAGTACAATAGCTGATAAAATAATTAGAGAGATTATTTGTGAGTGTTATGAAGATGGACAAGAATCTCAAAAAATACTTAATTATCTTAATAGAGAAAATATAATGCCACAAGAAATTTATGATTGGTTATTGAACCAACATGACTCAAAATATATCAATTTATTGGGAAGTTTTTATCGTTTAGGAATTGGAACTAATAAAAATAAAAAAAAGGCATTTGAGGCATTTCAAAGAGCAGCAAATTTAGGAAGTAATTCAGCTAAGTCTGCTCTTGGAGTTTGTTATCAGCTGGGATTTGGTACCAATAAAGATTATAATAAAGCTATTGAGTTATTTAAAAAATTAGCTGATGAAGAATACTCAGAAGGAATAAATTCTTTGGGAGTTTGTTATTTAAATGGAACTGGAACTAGTATTGATAAGAAAAAGGCATTTGAATTATTTCAAAAAGCATCAAATTTAGGAAACTATGGATCTAAATGTTGGCTTGGATTGTGTTATCAATTTGGATATGGCGTTAAAAGGGATCATAATAAAGCTTTTGAATTGTGTAAAGAATCAGCTGAAGGAGAATGCCCGGATGGGATAAAACGTTTGGGAAGATGTTATTTAAATGGAATTGGAACTAGTATTGATAATAAAAAGGCATTTGATTTATTTCAAAGAGCAGCAAATTTAGGAAATTATGAATCTAAGTACTTGCTTGGATTATGTTATCAATATGGACATGGCGTTGAAATGGATCATAATAAAGCTTTTGAATTTTATAAAGAATCAGCTGAAGGAGAATGGTCGGATGGGATAGATCATTTGGGAAGTTGTTATTTAATTGGAATTGGAACTAGTATTGATAAGAAAAAGGCATTTGATTTATTTCAAAGAGCGGCAAATTTAGGGAATAGTGAAGCTCAATACAATCTTGCTTGCATGTATGAAATCGGAGATGGTGTGATGAAAGATACTAAACAAGCATCTTACTGGTATAATAAATCTGCTGAACAAGGAAATGAATATGCTCGAAATAAATTAGAATCCTTGTATCTTAATTCTACTAGATGCAGCCAAAGTTAAAGCATGATTTAAAGCACGAAATATTTTATTAAAAATAAGTGAATTATTCCTTACTAAATCATTTTTAAAATAACACAACTTATTTAATTAAAATTCTTTCTTTATTTATATGGTAACTATATAAAGTCTTTGAATCATGATTATATACATTTATTATTTTGTTTTTTATAATAAATAAAAAAATTGCCATTATTTTATTATTTTATTGTGAAGCTTTAGTTTTTTTTTCATAACTAGCGGTTAGCATAATAATATTATTAAATGGAAAACCAAAGAAAAGCATAAATTTGACTACTATTCAAAGTTAACTAGTAAATAAGAACCGTCAAGCAACTCGGAATAATCGCTAAACGTCACATGTACTGTACTGTACATATTTTTTTTTTTTTTTTGGTGCTAAAAACGTACTTACGTACAATCATTTATCAGGCGTTTATTAATTGGGGATTTATGCTAATACAACTTGTTACTAAGATGTACTGTATAATAAATGCAGGTTACGTAAGCCTGATAAAACGGTCACTCAGCACTCATGGCTTCATAACTGCGGCACTATCATGCTTTATATGTATTTGCAATAAGAATATAATCAATAAAGTTTGCTGAGCGAGGCACAGCAAACTTCACCAATTATATTGCTTATTACTACAAATACGACACTTCGTTGGGATGGTAAACGGACTAATAAATCAAACATATGTACAGTATATTCTTACGTGAAATTCACTATTTTGATGAAATTTATGCCAATCATTTTTTAATACATTTTTTTTAAAAATGCCAGTATTTTTAAAATAAAGTTGGTCGAAATTTTAGTAAAATTGTAACATTAAACTAAATCAATTATTTAAATTTATTTTCCAAACATCTGTTCAAGAGATTTGACGCTTGAATTTCCTATTTAATCGATTTTCTTGCATCTCTGAAAGAACCTCTTTTGATTTTCTTCTTTGCGAATGAATTTCTTTAAGTCCATCTTTAAGGGAATCTTTTAGATTTTCTTTATCAAGATTTGTTATAATTAATCTTAACTTTGATTCCTTAAGATTCTCTGTCATATTAGAATACGTCTTTAAATTTAATTTATTAAATAATCCCTCAACTTGTTGTTGGTAGATAACAATAAAATAAATTCTAGTTTTTACAAATTCATAAATACAAGAGTAATGGCATAAAAATGGATTTTCTACCAAACAAAATTTCTCAAACTCATGCCGAAAACAATCATCTTGTAATAACAGTGCTAAGGTATTATTCCCATTAAAAAATACGAAATCCTAAAAGTTTGATAAAATGAGCTCTTTTAGATTTTATGCAATATTAAATGATTAAATAAATACAGGAAGACTTTAAGAAAACAGAAATAGAGCGCTTTTTTTCAACAATACTGTAGAAACAGTTTTTCACCATAGACGAAATAGAAAAGTTATTATAAAGCTTATTTTATGACTTTTATGTTTCTTTTTCGCCCTATAAAAAATATGTGTCCGGATAATGTCCAGAAAATGTCTGGAAAAATTTTCTAAAATATTGTCCGGAAATTCTGGACACTGTGTGTCCGGAAACTGTTCCAAAAACACTGCATTTTCAGGATATTAGGAATTTGTCCTAAAATTGTCCGGAAATGTATTTTCGTAAAATTTTGCCACAAAAGATGATCAATGGATAGATGATCATCATTATTCCTTAACCCAAAATTTTTATATTATAGATATATAGTATTTTTGCCTGCTCTGCAATTTTAATTAGTATGACAGAAAAGATTTTGAATGTCAGTTTTGTGCTTTTTGCATTTTTTTACAAAATTAATTTATCCTTTTTTGGAAATAGTATCCAGAATTTGTCCTGAACTTTTTTATGTCCGGAATTTGTCTATCTGGTTTTTTTACTATGTCCAGAATTTGTCCAGGTTTAACTGTCTGAAATTTGTCCAAAATTTTATACCGAACAAATACTGGACAAATTCTGGACAAAGTTAGGACATGTCAAAATTTTAAGTATCAGAAGTGTATCAGAAATGTACCAAAAAAGTGGATATTTTCCGGACACATCAGATTTATTCTGGACATTTTCCAGACATTTTTGATAACATTTTCCGGACATTTATTTTTTATAGGGTCGGAAAAAGCTTTCTGTTACATGAAAGAGGCAGTTATTTACAATACCTTTGCAGAATTTGAAGCGAGAGTTACGAGAAGAATTTAAAGTTATCAAAGTTTAAAAATACATCAATTTTAATAGCCCTATAAAAAATATGTGTCCGGATAATGTCCAGAAAATGTCCAGAAAAATTGTCTAAATAATTGTCCAGAAATTCTGGACACTGTGTGTCCGGAAACTGTTCCGAAAACACTGCATTTCTGGGATATTAGGAATTTGTCCTGAAATTGTCCAGAAATGTATTTTTGTAAAATTTTGCCACAAAAGATGATCAATGGATAGATGATCATCATTATTCCTTAACCCAGAATTTTTATATCATAGATATATAGTATTTTTGCCTGCTCTGCAATTTTAATTAGTACAACAGAAAAGATTTTGAATGTCAGTTTTGTGCTTTTTGTATTTTTTTACAAAATTAATTTATCCTTTTTTGGAAATAGTATCCAGAATTTGTCCTGAACTTTTTCATGTCCGGAATTTGTCTATCTGGTTTTTTTGCTATGTCCAGAATTTGTCCAGGTTTAACTGTCTGGAATTTGTCCAAAATTTTATACCGAACAAATACTGGATGAATTCTGGACAAAGTTAGGACATGTCAAAATTTTAAGTATCAGAAGTGTGTCAGACATGTACCAAAAAAGTGGACATTTTCTGGACACATCAGATTTATTCTGGACATTTTCCGGACATTTTTGACAACATTTTCCGGACATTTATTTTTTATAGGGTAGGAATTTATTATTGAATAGCTTAAATACGACGATCATTAATTAAAATCTATCATATAGTAAAATCTTGTAGGACTATACATATGTTTGATTTTATTAGTCCATTTACCACTTAACACTTCATGCCTCATAACTATTAAATATTTATTTAATTAATTAATATCAACCATATTAATTAATGAAACTACGTATACATTCTCATTCATAAATTTCAGTATACAGTACTTATTTAAATTATGTTTTTTGCTAAATAAAATTGATATTCGTCTTGCACTAGCAAACTGGTTCTCATTTAAGAAAGAATTAAAAAGGACATTAATATTATTCTTGAACAAAGAATTTTTTAATACCAGGTTCAAAGTTGGTACCTACAAAAGAGAATTGGTAATCATTCTTATATCAAAAATATAAAAAAAATACATTCTTCTTTTTTAATTACCACGCACTTTGGAATTTTAAACCTAGGGATCTAATTGGATTCCTTCAGCTGAATCTGGTTTATAATTCGAATCTAAGATCATATGGATGACCATCTAGATTCGATTACATCTTCAATTTTTTCATAATTTCATTTTATTGTCTGCAATTTTACTTGTAAATGAAAAGTTTCACGCAAAATTACACTTGGTTATGTTGTTCCCAAGTAGAACTGCTATCTAAAAATTGAAATCTTCGATAGTATTATAATCAGAAGTTTCTGTAGAATGATCAAAATAATCCTTAATCCTTAATCCTTAATCCGATATATTTAAGTACCAATCGGTTAACTGCTGGGGAATAATCGTGAAATAATACATATTACCTATAAATAATGAATATTATTTTATGGTTAGCCAACCCATCGCCTAGAGACTATCGGATGCAGATAATTAGATGATCAGATTGATCCAAATTCTATGCGCTAACGACGTGGGGAAAGACAATAAGTTTTTCAATGATAACGCAGAAGAAATATCAGATGGTTAAAGTGTGGATAGTGCTTTCGATTCAGAAATAATGTGCGGTCTGCTCCTTGAACACTAAAATTTGGGAGAACAGAAAGTCCACGAACAAATAGAGCTAGCAGTAGTCTATGATTACCCTCAACATATGCAAGAAAAAAGTCTATGAGATAATAAAGAACCTCATGCGTTCTTAAAGATATTTTAATGTCAAAAAGTTATAAACATTTAATGGCGCCAAATGAACAGTGGATTTTATTAGGTTACTTCAAAAAATTTGCAGATGTTCAGTTTGCACTGAAGACAAACAGTTGCTCATTGTTCTTGGGGCAAGTCCATAAGGTGCAAAAAGATACCGGTGTCTCCAGCAATCTCGGTTTTCTGGACAAATAAGGGATCAACATTTGCCCTATGAAAAAAGAATGTCCAGAAAATGTCTACGAAAATGTCTGGAAATTGTCCAGGTACTTCAAAATTGTCATGAAAATGTCCGGAAAATTGATCTATTTTGCTGTCCGGAATTTTTTGCATGCCCAGTTTTTTTTATACATGAAATTTTCTGGACAAATTCTAGACAAATAAACCCAACAAATTCCAGACATAAAATATTCCGAACATATTCTGGACAAATAAACCCAATAAATTCCAGACATTTTAAATTCCAGACAAATTCTGGACAAAATAAACCAAACAAATTCCAGACATTTTAAATTCCAGACAAATTCTGGACAAATAAAACCAACAAATTCTGGGCATAATAAAATTCTGGACAAATTCTAGACAATGTTTCTAAGAATATAAAGTTTTAAATTTTAAAAAAATGCAAAAAGTACAAAACTGATATTTATAACCACCCCTGACGTAATAAGTAAAATTGAAGAGCAGCCAAAAATGCTATCTATGATGTTAATTCAAACTTTGGTTAATCATGTAGGAAGTGGTAAACTCCTGCTGATCATCTGGAATAAAATTGGATTGTTCAGAATTCTGGAAAATTCTGGACAAATTTGAACCCGGACATATTCCGAACATCTGGAAACGTGCACATTTTGATACATTTTTCAGATTTACCAAACGTCCAGAAATTGTCTGTTTATTTTTCTGGATAATTTCAGCATGAATTCTGGATGCATTTTTTTCGTAGGGTTGGGATCAACCGGGAAGTCATCGCAAACGAAGAATAAAAATTCTAGCAAAAACAGAAAGCATGCGAAGAAAAAATCAGTTAACAATTTTAGAAACTAATAGTTATTTAAATTAGTAACTTAGTTTTCTGGCCGTTCTTTTTTCTTGGAAGAAGGAACGGTTTTTTTTATTTTATAGTATGGTTATTATTAGTAGGTTAGGAAGATATCCCTATAAAAAATAAGTGTCTGGATAATGTCTGGAAAATGTCCAAAAAAATTATCTAAAATATTGTCCAGAAATTCCTGACACTGTGTATCCGGAAACTGTTCTGAAAATACTGCATTTTTGGGATATCAGAAAATTGTCCAGAAATTGTCCAGAAATGTATTTTTGTAAAATTTGCTACAAAAGATGATCAATGGATAGATGATCATCATTATTCCTTAACCCAAAATTTTTATATCATAGATATATAGTATTTTTGCCTGCTCTGCAATTTTAATTAGTACAACAGAAAAGGTTTTAAATGTCAGTTTTGCGCTTTTTGCATTTTTTTACAAAATTAATTTATCCTTTTTTGGAAATAGCATCCAGAATTTGTCCAGGTTTAACTGTCTAGAATTTGTCCAAAATTTTATACCGAACAAATACTGGACAAATTCTGGACAAAGTTAGGACATGTCAAAATTTTAAGTATCAGAAGTGTGCCAGACATGTACCAAAAAAATGGACATTTTCCGGACACATCAGATTTATTCTGGACATTTTCTGGACATTTTTGATAACATTTTCTGGACATTTATTTTTTATAGGGTATTTTAATTAATCTATGTGTTTCTTGTTACTTTTGCAAAACGAGTTTGTATCAATTCAATTTGGTAATTGTAAACCAATAAAGAAATGCACGTTAAACCAAAAAAAAGCTTAAGTAAATATTGTATAAACTTGTAATAATATAATTAAATAACTAAATCCTTTATTTTAAAAAACTGACAATTATTTTAGATGCTGATAAGTTGTAGCAATATTAAAATAAAGCACTCAATGAAATAAATAGTGTATTACGATATTTAATTGCTGTAATTTTTATTTAATATTAAAGCAATCTATTATAAAAGGTTGAAAATTTGTAATAAAGAAAAATTTGAATATACTGTATATCTATACATTTTTCATGAGCATTTGTAGAATATTTTCGTAGTAAATATATATACTTTCTAGATTTTTGTATAAAACGAATTACAATGTTATTTTAAGATTTGCCAAATGTCAATACGAAAAGATTAAATTCCAAGGTAAATAATAATGATCAATTATTTGTTCCAATATCCTAGTAATATACTCTTGATTATATTCAACTCATATGAATTTTCATAATTTTGAGAGGAATTAACTAAGGAAGTATTAATTATGGAAAAATTAATATTGGTATTATCATTTTAATCATTGGTGAAAGTATTCTGAATTTAGAGATTTTCATTTATATTTTAAGCTGACATAAAAGTTATATCGTAGCACTGATCTGAGCCCTCATATCGAGTTTACCGAGATACACTCAAAATACCGAACGTTCCGTATATTATGAATTTTGCTATCAATTAACTAAATTTTTTATGAAAAAATAAAGTTTAAGACAAACGATTTTAGTTGAATAATATGTATGACAAGTCACATTTTTGTGCAACACTTATGGAATCATATAAGTCCTTGATTTTTTTTTTTTTAAAAAAAATTCATTTATTCTTTTATACTTTATACAATATTATATGAAAAAATTAAGCTCAGTGATGACGTAATTGAGCAAATAATGGGTTTTAGCCATGTGTACTTAACTAAAGAACAAGAATTGTTAATCGCTAAGCTAATATCAAATGAAGAATTAAAAAAAAGATATAAAAATAATGGTTTATGTAAAGAATGTAAGCAACCTAAAATTAGTTATAATTAGTGTCAATGTAGATTTCAACAAAATTTTAAAAATTGGACTAGTGGAAATCATGAAGTTGATAGATTTATTCAGAAAGCACAACTTAAAGCTAAATATTTTTGGAAAATTTTAGAGTGGATTAAATATGATCAATTTGAAAATGTTGAATATTTAGCTAAAGGAGGATTCAGAATTACTTATAAAACAATATGGAAAGATGGATATATAGTACGTTGGAATTCTAAAAATAGTCGATGGGAAAGGAGTAAATTATTAAGCAATATATATTGCGAAAACTATCCCGTTGTTTTAAAACGTTTGGACAATTCACAAAATATTGCAGCCGAATTTTTAAAAGAAGTAAGATACTGTGTATATATATTACATATTATGTATTCTCAAGACATAAAACTAAATTGATCGTTATTTATTAATTTTTTTAGATTGAATCACATATTATAATTGATTCCCGTTATGTAATTCGTTGACTTGGCATTACCAAAGATCCAGAATCAAATAATTTTATGATGGTAATGAAATACGCAGAAAATGGTAGTTTAAGACAACACTTAAATAATAATTTTAATTCAATGAAATGGGCTGAAAAATTGAATATTTTACAAAGAATTGCGGAAGGTCTTATTGATATTCATGCTCATGGATTAATTAATTCATGATGATCTTCATTGTGGTAATATATTAATTGGACGTAAGAATTACACTCATATAACTGATTTAGGATTATGTCGACCGGCAAATATTAAATCTTCTCATGATGAATATAAAAATACATATGGAGTATTATCATATGTAACACCTGATGTTTCAGAGGAAAAATATATACTCAAGAAAGTGATAATTTTGGATTTGGAATTATTGCATATGAAGTCTGCACAGGTTTGCCCCCTTATCATAATATTGCTCATGAAGAATTTTTGGTTATTAGAATTTGTCAAGGATTGAGGCCAAAATCTAATTATAAAATTCCTCAACTAATTTTGAAATAATCACGCAATGTTGGGACGCAGATCCTCGAAACAACCTAAAGCAAACGAATTAAGTGACTTATTGTATAACTTATATATTAATAAATACGATGTAATCAGAAAACAAATAGAAGAAGCATGTAAAATTAATGAGAAGTTAGCTTGTTATTCATTATTATACAATAGGAATACACTTCATTCATTACACATTCTCAAGCGGTTTACATAAGTAGGCTTCTAGCTAGATTTTAAAAATTTTTCAGAACCTAATATACTGATGATGACAATAATGATTTGTTTGAAGAATATTCAGGTAATTATGATTTTATGTAGCAATTTAATTGTGAAGGAGTAAATTAATAATAAATTTTTTTATAGAATCCACAAATATAGATTTTATAAAACTAAAACCTTAGTTCTAAAGGTATTTTTAAAAAAATATTTTGATATAATATTGTGATTACAGAGACAATAATCATTTTATATTCTATATTATAAAATAGCTAATCGTAACGGAAAATTTTCCTGTTTTTTTATCATTAGTATAGTGAAGTTAGGTGATGAAAAATTTAGAACTACACTTGGAGAGATACATGTATAGTCAATTGATGAGATAAATTTAAAAATGTTGAAAAGTCATCTTACTAGAATAAACTGCAGTAGAAAAAAAGCATCCGCTTGTAGTACAAGTTTTTGTAATGATTCAGATCGCATGACACACATGAATTTTAATATATGTAAAGTCGGATCTGTAGAACATGAACTAAGCTGATTCGTAACAGAAATTGTCATTTGACACAATATACAGGATTTGCGTTCTTAAAAATATATATACATAACACATGTATATATTTTTATTTAAACGTTAAAAGTCTTAATGAATTATTAATTGTAAGAGATTGTAGGAAAAGAAAGACGAGAAAAGATTTGTACGATACTAAATAGTTTATTGTGTTTTTAATGTGCTCGTAATTTTGCGTATGTTTAATTTTTTGTATTCTCTTTATTATATTTTAGTTAACAAAAGATAACGTCGTACAAGATAATAGAAGGAAAATTGTAAAAGAGCCAAACCTATTATTTATATGACAAATATTTTAAAATTTTAGCAGATAATACGATATTACGATATCATGTTTAAATTGATGTTTGAAGAGTACGTTAACAATGCAAAAACTCATAGATATATGAAAATCTTAGACGAGAATTTGGAACATAACAAGTTTATTGATCAAGCAACTGTAATAAAATTCTTTATTTACGTAAAATAAGCAATAACTTGTACAAAATAATGTTTATTTAGATTCTAAAGAATTCTTTCAAAATTTTCTTCAGTTTCAATATAACCATATTTACGCTCATCTCTATAATATTTCAAAATGTCATCTCTTGTTACATTTAGTTTATCAAGGCGACATTGTGCAGCGTGACTATAATATCCACGTTTCTGTTTTGCAGCTTTAGAGTAAAGTTCAATGGCTTTTTCATAATTTTTTGCATTTTCATAAAATTCTCCAAGATATGTTTGTCCCATATCCAATCCTTTTTCTGCTGTATTTTCCAACATTTTAAGCCCTTTATTTATATCTTTCTTACTATTAACCAGAATTCTTCCTAGTTTTGCTTCTGCATACAAATTATTTTCATCAAATTGAACAGCTTGTCTAAAAAAAATTTCTGCTTTATTTTTATTTTCTATATTATCATTTATACTTCCATCAAAATTATTTTCATAAAGCAATCCAAGTTGATATGCAGATTGACTATCGTTAAATTTAAGAGATCTTTCATACCATTTTTCCGCTTTCTTTAAGTGTAATGGTTTACCGTTGAGCATCAAGGAAGCAAACTTTTTTAATAAGTTAGGACTAATATCCTCATTGTGAAATAGTGTAGCAATATTTCTCATTGCTATTCCAGCCATTCTCTTATCATTTGTTTTCTTTGCTACCTTTTTGAACAATTTTTTAGCTTTTTTTGGGTTGTGATCTTTATTTCTATTCAAACTAACAGAATATATATATCCTAAACACAATTTGGCTTCATTAGACTTTAATTTGGCAGCCTTTAGACACAAATCTTTAGCTTCCATATAACATTTACTAGTTTCATAATAATTTCCATTATTTCTTTCATTGCCTTTCAAATAAAACCCTGCCAAAGCCAATTTATGAATTACATCATCTTCCTTTTCAGCCTCTCTTTTCAATAACTCCAAAGTATCTTCACTAATTTCACTTGCATTCACCGCTTTCTTAATAAATACTTCGTAATTTCCCAATCCTTTTATAGGTTCTCCATCCAATAAATGCTTAACTTTTTGCATCCATCCAGGAAATTCATTAAATTTTGTTCCAGTCCATTCTTCATAATTAGACTTTTTTTTAGATAACGTTTTCAATAACTTTTCATTTATTATATTCCCCTTATCATCCCTATCAATTTTTCTTCCTTTGCCAGTAATAACAAGAATTGATGTATTTTTTATAGATGGGGATTCTTTAATTTTCGTTAAAACCAAATGTTTTCCTTCTTCTACTTCCGTTTTACGGGATTTTACTACATGTAAATCAATTCTAGCGGTTGAAATAGAAATTGTTGGGATTGATAATTTCGAATTATCAATTAAACATTCATAATATCCCAAAAATTTATTTTCTCTTTCCCTTTGTTCTTTGTTTGGTACGAAAACTTCATCCTGATCGGATACAGAGAATTGACTTAAAATACTTGCAGCTCTGGATTCAGTAAATAAACTTTCTGTTTTAATAGAATGAATGTGTGGTTCTGAAATACTAGCAGATTCAGTATCAGAACCTGAAGTTTCGTCGTCTTGAAGTTCCTTAGACATTTTTGCAATTTCAAAATTGAATTGAAAAAAAAAAAAAAATTAAATGAAAATAAAGTTTAGTATTGTTCTGAATACCATGTTAAACAAGCCTAACTATATTTTGATTTATCTGTAAAATCAATAAATTTGCCAAGCCGAATTTACAATTACGGTCATGTTTATCAAACCCCTGCTGTTTTGTTAAAGGTTACACAATTGGAGTTGTATATTTTTTTTTAATGGAGTTTGTTGACGTTTTTTTCCTATTTTATAATACTGAATAAATTGATTATTGTCTGTTAACAGATAAAGAGTTAAAAATGAAGCTCTTTAAGTTACAAAGAAGCAGTGTAAAATTCAACCGTTCCCAATCCACTATCGCAAAAAAAAAAAAAAAAAAATAATAATAAAAAATAGATATTCTGTTACACGACTCATGATGATCAAATAAAGGGGTGAATTTCACACGTACAGTACAATGTGAACAATGTGAAAAGATGGGGGGTATTAAATAAATAGAACTCTGGAATACGATGATATCACATTAAGATAACTAATAATGTAGGCATCACATCAATTATCACGGGTCTACGTTGAGGTTCTTGTGGGAATAATCGCAAAAAATTTGTATATGGATTCATTAAATCGTCATTTTAAAACGTTCATCGTTGAAGTATGTGATGAATTTCAAGCTCAAGTTAGAACACATATTTGGATACCACATTGTAGTCTTATATCTGATTGGGAAAAGACAAATAATATCAGCAGAAAATTGCAACACAGCAGTTACAAGAATCAGAATATTCTATTATCTAGTTACAGATGTAAGTTGCGCCGATTCAATCCAAAGGACCACTGTGTGCCGATGGATAGGAAACAACATTGAGACTAATACGAATATACTGTATATGTTACTTGGCATTCGTTCAAGATTAATGAGTTATGGGATTCAATTCCGAAGATAGCAAACTTAAATAGTTCTCCTCGTTTATTATTATTGTTTTTAGGATTAATTAATTTGATGAAGATTTTAGTTTGTTTTATATTTATAATTCATTTTGTTTGGTTTGTTTTTTTTTGTTTTTGTATATAGTTTATATACAGTATACTATATATGTTTTTATTCTTTCTTTTTCTTTTTTCTTTTTTTTTTCTTTGTTTTTTCGTAGTTTTATGTCTTCGATTTGACATTTTAAATAGGTTACCATTCTTAATTGAATGGCTATTATGTATAGTTACAGTTACTAATCACGATCGTTCGACGTCCTTTATATGTGTACGATCATTGTGTTTATAATAGGAAAATCAGGGCCTGGTCGTCTTGAATTGATGATAATGTATCATTTATAAATTTAATTGATGGCAGCATCAGCATAATTCGATTGTAAACGTTTATAATAATAAACTGTTTAAATAATAAAAATTTCAATGTATCCAGGCTAGAAAGGTATTCAAATGTCTGTTTAAATCAGTTCTAAATTTAATTTCACCTTATTTTTGAAAAAAAAAAAAAATAATACAGTAATAAATGGTTTTCTTTTTGTCAATATCTTAAAATTTTCATAAATCATTAAAATAATATTAGCTTTACTCCATAATTTAAATTATTGAAATAAGATAACCTAAATAGTGTCCCATAATTTGGAATATTTTACATAATGTTTTGGTGAGGATGTGTACCATCGATTCTTAACAATTATAAATTTAACCATTATTATTTTTGTTATCACTATAACAATTGATAAATTGTTTATAATAAAATCAACAAAAATACTTATTATTAAGAATTGGAAATGATCAGAATCGACAAGTAAGAGGACCGTTCGTCTTAGATACTGTACTATCATTTGAAGAAAAATTCCCATTTCCCAATATTTAAAATATTTAAGAAACAAATATCTCATTTTTCTTAATGGCTTAATGGGCAAAATGAATTGCTATAGGTTAATAAATTGTAAAAGCAACCATGTTATTCGAAATACAACTTGGAAGTTTTTATTGAATCTCTCAATTATTATGTACGTATATACAGTACAGGTACATAAGAGCAGCAATAGTAGCAGGATCTGAATTTTGTTTTCTTATGGTTATAACATTATTTCGATATATTAATAAAAGTTCTACAATAAAAGTTCTACAATTATAGTATTAAACAAATTAGAGAATTATTTGTTCAAAAAAAAAACAAGGTTTTTTATTTTTTAAACCTATACGTATTTTTTTGTAGTTTTTACCTATGTTTCTAAACCGATTTATAATAAGCTTTAATTGTATAAACTTATAAATAAATATATTGTTATACCTAACTATACCTAACAAGAATTATGCTTATGAGGCCTCTTTATATTAAATATATTTTTTAAATATTAATTACCATAATTAGTATTTGTGAAATAGAGGGTGTAAATTGGATTTTAATTAAAATTAAAATTGGATTAATCATAGAAAAAGTACAATAATTGCTACCCCCTAATAGTTCTGTCGCTTTAGCAAATGGTCGCAAATAGTTCTTAATTCTTTTATCAATTCCCATTCCTCTGTACTTAACTGAACATTATACTATTAAGTATTTAGTATCCTTTTCAAATTTTTAACAGATTTAAGTCCTATTAATTACTTTTATGATGTAAATGGCACACAAAAAGTCATACCTCAACAAGTTGATCGATTATATTTATTATCCATTAATAATCGTGAAATAACGAAGTGGAGAAAATCAATCATATATGAGTGGAAAAGGTTGCAACAAAAGGAAGTCATTCCTGTAATAATTGTCGATATCATATATCAACTTTAAATCGCCTAAATTTTAAAATAACTTACGTATCTAATTCCTACTTAACTGATGTTGATAAATGGATCTGTTCTTGTAATATTTTTAATAAATAGATTTATGATTGATTGCAAGCATTTAATAAATCTTAAAGGGCCAGTTGATACAAATCATTTTAAGAAGACATTTAACATGATTTTAGTAAAAGGCTCCGCGTGCCAATGTCATTAGTTATTCTAATCATTTTGAAGCCAGTTACCTTTATCGCCTGATGATATCAAAAAATATAAATTTTTATTATAATAAACACTAAGTAAAATGAAATACAAGATATCCTTTTATTTATGATGATGATGTCAATCTGTTTAATTTTGCTCTTAACGTTAATTTACCTGTTTGAGCTAGTTGAGCAAAATATACATGAATTTGAAGAAATTAATTTGAATAAAGATATTTTAAAAAAGAATATTTAAAGTGTGAATTAATCTTATTAATGGATAATGCAAGACATGTTCTTAACATAAATGATGATAATCAAAACGCTTTAAATTGGTAAAAAATGTAAAATCCAATTGGAATGGAATTCGTAAAATGGCTGAAGAAATAGTAAATTACCCAATTCATTTTGTTACTGCTGATCCAATGCATTGTCTTTTCTTAGGCATTGATAAATGGATAACAAAACGAATATGGTATCAAAATAAAAGAACTTTCAAGCAATTTGGAATAAGTCTAATAATACATTCTGGTTATAAATTGTAATATGTTAAAATTTCCATAGCAATGTATTTAAAAAAAAACTCTAATGCACGTCTAAAAACAATATTTTTTTTTAAAAAAAAAATGATTTTTAAATCCAAATACCACTAGCCCAGTCGCACCCACCCCATCCGACCGATCAACAAAGGCTCTAACCTTACATTTCATGTCTCAAGTGCCTAAGTTATATCCTTCATGGTCCGCCCATGGTTTCAACTCATGTCCGTGATATACCCTGACTTGCATGCTATGTCATGGATAAAGTGCCCATACAGTAACATCCGATAATCCTACTTATCAGGTACGGACATTTATGTCCGTGATATTTGTCTCATAATACTTCTTATCAAGTACGGACATTTATGTCCGTGATATTTGTTGTCAGTTGCTCGCTCATGATGTCTCTTGTCAGATACAGACATTTATGTCCGTGACGTTTGTTGTCTGTTGCTCATGATGCTTCTTGTCAGGTGATGTCTGTGATATTTGTCGTCAGTTGCTTCATATACTTCTTGATAGATACGGACTTTTATTTGTTATCATTGATATTTCTGACATACTAGACATTTATCTGTTATGTTTATGACATATACTTTCAGTTATTTGGTTTGCTTATAATCATCGATGGTATTTGCCTAGTTAGCTTACTTACCAGTTATTTAACTGCTTATAACGATAATATATCTTAATATTTACTATAATATATATTATTATTAGTTATTTATGTTTATATATATCATCCTTCATGTTATTAATATTATAGTTCTATAAATTATTGAAGAGGTTTTCCTATATCACTTAACCTTGCTGAAAAACTTCCAGCAATATTTTCATAATTGCTGTTGGGTGAAATTCTTGTATCTATTCCTTTGTGATTTCTTTTTCTTTTCTATTAATCATTTTTAAAAGAAGATAAAAAATGATATATCTGCTATGTATTGACCAATCGAGTTTTGAGCAGCAATAAAAAATAATCTTGTGATTATAACACAGATGCTCCAACAGTTCCCATTTACCTAGTTACTTAATATAATAAATAAATAGTTAATTCTCAGTTAATAAATAATTGTAATTTATTATTATAATTATTATAATATGACTAGATATAGTATACAATTTTAGAAAAAAATCCTTTGAAATTATAGATCTATCATTAACAAGTTACAAGTCTATTTTCGTAAATCGTAACAATTTTCTGAACTTTTAATCTCCTGAATTGAAAGTTTCCATCAAAGTTATAATAGTAGTTGAATTATTTTCACTTGAGTACTAATTTAATAAAATAACTAAAATAAATGTATACTTTTTAGGCAAATTGTTAACATCTTGTTCATCACATATAATTGTAACAGTTTAATTTCATTTGAATTGAATGAATTGAACTGGTAATAATCAAAATGTATAGAATAATAAAATAAATTAATTTTATTATGAAAATAATTAAGCAATAGAATAACTTTGGTTTACAATCCAAGCATTTTATGTAGCAATATTGTCATAATTAAAACAAGGTGGGTTGTTAACAACTATATGAACAAACATTTGTCATATTATTAATCATAACAAAAGAAGTTAGTAATATAAAATTATAGGACTTGATAGTAGCATACAACATTAAAATTTTTTATAGATTAAAATAATAAATGAAAATTTTTGGTTTCGTTTTTATAATGATGTTTTAATTTTCACGGATTATTTTAAATTATAATAAAATTAAGAAAAAAAATTTACATGTTAACTTTTTAAATTTTTTTTTTTTTTTTTATTCAATACATATATTTTTATTATTTATTTTTCTTTTAAATTCAAAATATTGATATATACAGCATTTTGTACGTCCATCAAGTTTTTTTTGAAATCAAATTACAATTAGGATATAAACACAATACAAGTTGATCAACAAATTTTTTAGGTTTGGTTGATTAAAATATTCTCCACAAAACTGATCTATGATCGTTACTATCTAAAAAAAAAAAAAATTAAAATTTTTATTTTTTGCCAAACTGATCAGTGATTTGCAAAATATTATCATTAATACGCGAATATGAATTTTTTAAATAGTTAAAACAATGCAAAGAATATTTATTATGCTTTTAATTAGATGTAAACAAAAAGGACATATTACAATAAAATTATGCACAAATTACACAAAGTATTGTTGCGTATTAAATTTATTATTCGTATCGATATGATATATAGACACGTATCAAATTGTTTATTGGTCTGAAACTATAGAACAATTTATATTTTTTGCAAATTATTAAAAAATAGTCATGTGTTTAATAATAATAATCTATTTGATTATGATTAGCTAATCTTTGTTTTTAATTGATACAAAATTAATTATTATAGAACCAAAATGACAAAAAAAAAATATTTTTTCATTTATAAAAGTTCTGAATTTTAACTCTAACAGAAGACCAACATGAAATTAATGCTTTTTTGTTTATTATTATGGAAACTCCAAGAAAAAATTGGTCAATAATAAAGATATATTGACGTTTTAACTTGTTATTAAATATATGAGTTGAAAAAGCTTCAGAAAGAGTTTGATTTAAAGGAAATAATAGGGAATGAAATTTTTAAAAATAAACTAAAGTTTACTTCATAAAATTAATAGAAAACTAAAACTACAGAAATTAGACCAATACAGTTTGCAAGCTTATAAGAAGTACTGTGTCATGACCGCACAAAATATTATATTTAGATGTAGTCTGATATTATAAAGATCAAAAACAAATATTGATCAGAAGGAAGTCATAATTTATTTACTATAATTTTATGAAATTTCCCCATTTTTTTTCTTTTTAACAATAACATCGATTAATAGTTATTATTTTTTTTTTTTTGTTTTTTTTTGTAGTTTTGATGGATGATTAAAAGTTTTTTTGCGAAACTTTACTGTTGCTATTTGTATAGATTTTATTTTATTAATTATTGATATAATAGAATTATGTCTTTTAAAAATTTACAATAAATAATCTAGTATTGTTTAATTAAAAGGTAACAACTGTTATTTAACAATATTGGTAATTATTATTAATCTAACTTATTTAACCACATTGGTTCTACTCCAACGTTTATCATGTGACCTTTCATTGATACATTTCCCCTAAAAAAATTAGAAAATCATAGACATAAACGTCTATGTCTGTTAATAAAGATATCATAAACAAGAGCTAATTAACTGACAACAAATATCATGAACATAAATGCTTATATCTGACAAGAAATATTATAAGCAAACAAACATCACCCGTACCTAACTGACAACAAATATCACAGACATAAATGTCCGTATCTGACAAGAAGCACCATGAACAATTGATAACAAATATTATCCGTACCTGACAACAAGCACACTGACAACAAACATCACAGACATAAATGTCCGTACCTAGCAAGAAGAATCGTAAGCAACAGACAACAAACGTCGCAGAAATAAATGTCTGTATCTGACAAGAGGATCATGAGCATCTGACAACAAATATCACAGACATAAATGTCCGCACTTGATAAATAGGATTATCATTTACAAACTATAACAAGAGATGTTGAATTTCCTTATGAATGACTAGTAGCACACGGGTATTTTATCCATAACATAGCATGTTAGTCAAGTTGTATCCCGGACATGAGTTGAAACCATGGGTGGACCATGAAGGATATAACCTAGACACTTGAGACATGAAATGTAAGGTTAGAGCCTTTGTTGATCGGTCGGATGGGGTGTCGTTAAATGACACCATAATCTATTGATCAATATACACGAATGTAATGTTTTATAATCATTATGAAAATATTGTATAATTTCATTTAACAACTCTGGTAAATCTTCTGAAAATATCTTTGAACATGCCATAGTATGTCAAGCAATAAGAAAGAAGAGAAAAAGGGGGGTTTCCGAAATTAGAGGTTACATCGATTTATTTGTCACCATTTGTCTCACATGATTTGACGTAACTCCAGATATAAGTTCCAGTCATCGGAAATGTTACAACATTTGGAAATAATTAATGACACTCTTTCCCGCCGATCACTTGTCCAATTTTTTTAAGAGAAAAGAATAACACTTTTTTTATGAAAGCGCATAAGAAACTACTCGAAACGAGTCTTTTCCTTTAAAGATTTTACTGCTCCGGACCCTTTAGAAGCCCTTACTTAACCTTTTTCTTGTTTTTTTTTCGTCTCCACTTCAGAAACCACAACTACAACTGACGAACACTCTGCCACTCCTCGCCTTTTGTATTTACGCGAGGTAGACTCCAACGCTAAAGAATAATACAACGGCTTCCTACCTTCTGGTCCCTGCCTTATTTTCAACAAAGTACTATGCCTCCTTCGACTCTTTCATCACCCAGCGCGTCCTCACCCAAAAACCTTCAATACAATTTCCCAGTTGCCGTGAAGCATTTTCACGTGACCAAAAGTGATCGTCAAGGTTACAACTCATTGTACGAATAGAAACGTTCCAAAACCTTCCTTTTTGAGATACCTGATGAACGCCCTAATTTATCATTGGTGTACTCAGATCAACCAAACGTCATTCCTACCATACACACAAATGATTTTCATTGTCCAGAAAACACACACACGTTTCTTTCTACTTCCAATTACCCTAACAAGAAATTTAGCATTTCTACACTTGTTACCCTATTTTTTTCCTTACAACGTGTCATTCCACGACGCATACAAAATAAATATTTTGCCCTAATTAGAAATAAACTTTATGAACGTTTCCTAATTATTTCAAAACGTTCAGAAACCACTCATCAAAATAATCAGGTTACCCGTACTTTTTTTAATTTCTCCTATAAAAAATATAGATTTAAATTTGGCATATATGTTCCATACCACTTTAATTTCAATACCCCAGATGAAACTCTTTGTACTACTCCATCACCCATAGTGATGTCACACTTAACTCCCCCTTCATATATCTCCAATAAAGATGAGAACTACGTCATCGAGGTTGCGTTCAGCATCAAAAACACATATTCAAATTTACAAAATCTTCATCACCTAGCGCCTCGTCATCCTCAAATACAATGGCATCCTCTCTTCCTTTACTTCCCAGGCCAGGAAAGGAAGATAAACTTTCTTATCTCAAAGCTATACACAAGAAATGGTTCAACAATACCATCACAACCGTTACCAGCCACCGCCGTGGCACAGAATACCAGACCAAATATCTACACCTAGACTGTGCTTCATTCAATGGTGTTTCGCGAAGACACATATTTTGTAAAAAATATTTCAACCCTTCTCTGGTTTCACTAGATCACTACCAGAAAAAGACCTTAATAAAACAAGACAAACGCAGACGCCGTTACGACAAAAAGGCTAAAGCACTCACCATGTCGGTTTATCACTCTCGTAAATTTCCGGGTCACAATACTATTAAACAAGCGGCTAAAGTCTCGCATCACTTAAGCCCTCACAACAGAACATTTTATAAAGTTATCAAACACTTACCGCTATCAAGTTTGAGCAGGATCCCAGAAGCATTACCATACATTCCTATAAGGGAACAAATTAGCACCCGGGACAAACATCTCAATCCCCCAATTAAAAAACCACAAATTCCCAACCAAAACGATCTTACCAACTTTAATCCTATTCCAGATGATCTTCTGGCAGAGGATCGAAAGGATCAATTAGCCAAACTATTACCATTTATTCCACGTGTTCAGATATTCAACAACTCACGCACGATTGAATTCCCTCCTGGATCGTCACGATGGTGGGAATATGTCAACCAAGGAAAAAAGGCTCACTAAAAATGGATTCGCCAACAACGTGCCAATGACTTAGCCCAAGAAAAAGCCAAGATAAAGCACCAACAAGAAATGGATTTACTCCGTGATCACGATGTCAAAGATTTGGACAAATATTATATTATCCAGTCCAAAACTAAACATCTAGTTTCATTATCAGACCATTTACATAACCAATTGCGTTCAGTTACTTATACATATCAAGAATGTCAGCTCAGGCTGATTAACTCGCCCGACTTGCTGGACATCGCTGAATGTAATAGGAACAGCTCTACTCACATTAAACGCCTGCTAAAGAAAAATTACCCAAGATTTTTGATTCACCTTATATTGAACATTCAGATGAAGACTTGGGAATGATTATATCGGAATATTCCCCAACAATGCCTGTCTCCCTGTTTCTTAAAATGCGCTTGAATAAGCGCATCTCCTCTTTTCATGATCACATGCCACAGAAGAAACGCATCAAACTTATCCCCATAGAGCCATATCTCACGACGAATAATCGGAATAGGGCCCTCTCAAGTAATTCGTCATCCACCTTATCCTGTCCTATTGATACGTTTAAAAATCTTTATTTAGGACGTTCAACTGGTTCTCATGATGACACGTCAAGTTTAAAATGTGTCAAATCCACCCATGACAATGGCGATTGATTCGTTATTGTTATTTTATTTTTACACCTTTTTTTTTTTTATTTTCTTAACTCATATATACAACAATTTACAACTTGAAAATAGTGTATAACATTCTTCACCTAACAAAATTCACGTGAAGCTGGCATCCGCCAGAAAGGATAATTCGGCAACCTACATTCTAGGATTTGTGTATACTCGGTCATAGCTTGTATAATTTAACAACACAGGCTGACGTCCGCTGCGGGCAGGGGTTTATAATTACATGATGTAGTTAATAATTCTTATTTTCCTTGATTATAGATTAGTTTTTCTACGATTTGTAATTTACAAGTTGGTCTCTAACAATAAATAAATATAAATAAATAATGTCACAACATTTGCTAATCATAATTGAAATGGTGCAATATTTCATCATGTAGCTAAAAAAGAAATTTTTAATAACATGCTTATACAAATTAAGTAAATTAATAGTTCCACTTTAGTAATATTTTTTTTTTTTTTTGCATATACCCAGTAATGGAGGTTAATTAACCATTACGCAGAATTTTATGAGACTTATACAGTATTACTAATGTAAAATTTGCACAAATCCTGATAAATTCCTGCAAATTCCATGGGAATATCATTACTATGATATACCTATCAATGTAGTTTTAGAAGAAAAAGGTATATCAAGTTAAAAAACGATTATTTAGGGAATTTTTGTGTAATCTGCAAAAAACCAATTTTTATTATAAAAAAAAAATTTTGATTTCAATAAACCTTTTAACAAAAACTTTTTTAACAAGTAATTATTTCATTCTTAGGTATATATCAGGAAATTTTGGTACAATATTAATTAGCACCTTCAATACTATTAGTTGTTTAATATGTTAACATTATTGATTAACACCAAATTAAAAGTGTATATCAACAGTATTAATTTTTATTATAAATTTTTATAATTAAGCCTTACTACTGATGACTCCCTCTTTTTGTCACTATTAACAGGTGGAGGGAATAGCAACTGAATGGTTTCTCCTATAGGCACTAATGGGCCTCTACCTGCTTATAGTGGAGGGCAGGTTTGTAAGGTTAATGTATTGTACATGTGTAATATCTTCGAATAGATTTTTTTATTTAATGAACTTGTTACTAACAATTCGCTTTCTGTTTATTAGACAATTCTTTCAGAACTCCTGGATTTCGGTAAGTTTATAATTTCATTTATTATTTTTTTTTATTCCTCCTTTCAACGAACTTGTTATTAAAAGTTCTTTTTTTCTTTTATAGGCAATTTTTTGGGTTTCTTATTCTGGAGACAAATTTTTTCGGCTAGTATTTGTCGATTACTGTGCCTAACAAGATAATAAAATGATGACAGATTGAACTAAGAAAATTTCATGAAACGGGAAAAGCCGGATACTGCTCAAAGAGCACTATTCCTCCGCTACAGAAAAAATAAATTCCAGTTTAACCCGCATTAAATAAATGGTGCTACAATATTGATTATTAGCTCACAAAAAAAATCATTTTTTTTGTATTGATAATAGCTTATAATTTCGTATGTTTCGAGTACTGCAGTTGCCCACGTTATCACCACTGACACGATAACAATTTGAATTCAAATAGAATGTAATAAATTTCTCAGATATATGTACAGTCGTTCTTGGCCCTCCCTTACAATCACACGTCTCAAAACCGTCAAACGCTGTGATAATAGGAAAGTGTTCTTTGTCCTTCCACATATAGTATTGTAAGAATTTTTTATCCCATTAAAGTTAGTGTAGCGAAACATCTATAAGGATCGTTAACATAAAATAATTTTTTTAAATTAAGTTTAATGATTATGATTGATACATTTATTGATAAAAATACAACCCATTTTTTTTTGAAATAACCGAAAAAGTTAAAAATTTTGTTCTTTAAACTTTTGTTAAGTGAAAATATTTTCCAAAAATACGTAAATCATTAATGTTAAATGTTAATTCTTCATCTGAAATATCACTATCATCATTTTTTCGAATTGCACCAGTAAGAATAGCTACGGTTGTAAATAACCACGTACATCAGCAGCTTCTAGTAAATTCTGGAAAGATAGTAAGATACTCAATTTCTTCACAATTCTGAATAATTGTTTTTGTAACATTATTCCATGATTCTGCAATATGATCAATAACTTCTTTGACATTACCTTATTACTAAAATAAAACCCTTAATAATATAATTTTTAAAACAAAATATATTTTTTTGACTTACTTTTCTCGATTAATTTCTCTATCAAACTGGTGAATCAAAATTCCGTTTGAATTATCTCTACAACCATGGATTGAAAATGCGATGTAACTTTATATTATTAATTTTAATGATGTCAGGTTATCCTCTTTTCCTATTTTAGACGGATTTTGATGATTCAAAAACATTATCTATTCACTCATATTACAATCTTTTTCGCTTAAATCACTTAAAATTGGTATGTCTCTATTATTAATATCTTCAAGTGGTTGCAGATTAAAGTGAGGTCCTGCATCATCAATAAGACGTAAAATTTTTCGATTTACTGACTGTAGCGTGATGTATTTAAATTTTGGTGATACGTTTATTAATTGGTACTTCAAAACTGACTTTCATTTTTCTACATAATTTGTAATATTATTATTATAATGACGATGAAAATATTGTTAAATAATTAAGACTGAACGATTTTGGTTCTAAATTAATATTTATGTAATTTCACCTTTTTTTAATTGCTGTATATAGTACATTAATAATTTTAACATCGCAAAGTACTGTAAAATCATTACCCGCGTCTTGGATTACGTTTTACCAACTTCACTGTATACATCAGAAATACATTTTACGTGTATTGAAATTTAAAAATAATTGAATCATTATCACATAACCACTGTCAAATATATTATGACCGAAAAATGTGCAACAATGACTCATCTCAGATGTTCTCCACATGTCACAATTAAGTATATACACTCATCATAAGTAAAAAAGCATAATGATCACGTTACATTTAACCTTAACACGTCGAGACACGCGTTTTTGTGTTTGAAAATAATCAAAAAATAATAAATTTTAATTATTGTTAGTCTCGTATTGAGGATAATAGTGAATCATTATCACAAATCCAGTAGTTTGTCAAGTACAGTCAACCGTATGACTGGAAAATTGCGTAACAGTAATTCATCCTTTATAAAGATGTAAATCATATTAGTCATTTTTAATTAATGTTTTTACGCCATGACATTTCATTGTTAGTCCAGAAAGGTTTTCACAAATTATATATATACACCCTCAAACTTTCTCAAATCGTCACAATTAACTTCTCACAATTTCTTCTCTAAAAAAAAATCCTTCTTAGAATGGAATCACTTTACAGAATGTAACAGAAAGTAACGGAACGTTAAGGACAACTTTGGATCCAAAATTTTACAAAGTAAGTTTACTTACTAGTATCGTCCATAGATTTTCTGACTGCACACCGCGAAAGCAATGTGCGGGGGTTTATGAGGGCTGACGAACGACTTTAAAGGGTTGTGAATAGATGACTGGGGCCCATCGTACGAGAACCCTCCCCAAGGTTATATATCTTCGAAAGTGGAACCATTTATGGTACCTGAGTATGAGTCATCAGGTCAAATCCACCGTCTTGATTATATAGTAGTTGTCTGCCAAGTGCCCTTTAAGTTTTGCGAAGGATCTGATGGTTATAAATGGTGGTGAAGGATATCTTTATGATCACTCCTGAGGTGTATGCTTATCCCTAAGGTAGTTGGGTTATGGTTATACGACCACTTGTCCAGGCGGTCACTGTTTACATATCATTTGGGTGCCTGAAGTGAATGAGCCATGCTAACTCGTGTTTAGTTCTTTTCATGTAGGATGAATTTAAGATTCTATTACGGTTAAAATTGTGGAGACACACCGCCTTATACGACTTAAAATTAAGATCAAGATTTATATGTTGAATCAAAGAAAAAACGGCAAAGCTTCTTTTTTTTTTTTTTTTTATGATAGTAGCTGTACAACCCTAGTCGAAATCGTTAGCTAACACTATGATTTCAAAATTAAATAAAATGATTTGTTATATTTCTTATTTAACTATATTTTATTATTACTAGTAGAAATTTAATAAAGAATTTGAATTATAAATTAATCAACAGTAAATTTTACAAAGTACTATCTGCGTCTGAGTCACGTTAATCGCCAAGTGTAACCAATCATAATTTTAAAAATTGTAAAAAAAAAAAAGAAGAATAATGATGAAAAAAAATCCCAAAATCCTTTTCCTGAACAACATTCTCTAACCGTTAATGATAAAGATGAAGGTGAAGATTCTTCTTCTTTTAAGAAAGTTTTAAAAAGTAGATCTATTAATAATGATGAATCTGTTTATGATCAAGAAAAAGCAAGAACAAAAAATGATGAATACTCTTTCTGTAAAAAAAGTAGATTACATCTAAATTAGATGGTAATTTTGATAAAAAACAAAAATGCCTCATGTACAGAAGAATTTCGTATGAGATTTTATGATGATTAAATTCTACGTATATATACATTACGATCTATAAACAGTTATCGTACCTGTAAAAATTTAAGGCTCAATAATTAATATACATAATATCGTACCAAAGTACCATAATTAAATAAAAAATACTCCACAATTCTCTTTTCCGCTCGAAAATCAAAATAAATTATATTATACAATTTGTTTATACTTTTTTAACCGGAAAATTATTACGAAATGCCGAAATAGTATATTTCGCACTATAATTATAGCTACCAAATATTAATTGTTCTTGCAAAGAGTGAATTTGATAAATAAATAATAAATAATAATAATAATAATAATATTATTATTATTATTATTATTATTATATTGAAAAAGAAAGAAAAGAAAATTTGAAAAATTTCACATACAATCTTTTCAGGACATTACACATTTAACAATCAAAATTAGCCAATTATTAAATGTCGGTCGATTTTAAATTGATATGGTGACTAAAATCGTAAATATTCTTTGCTAAGCGTAACATATGTGTTAAATAAAAATGAAATAAATCATTTTTCAATCTAGAAAAGACCACGTTAAAAATAAGACAAAATCATGATTATTTTATTGCGGACTATTTTATCCTTGGTGACGCTTATTTTGTACAACAATCGATACATATTGTAATTAAAAAACTATAAATTATTAAACGATAAAAATCATTAAGAAATTATTAGCTATATTAATACATATTAAATAATTTAAATTTCATATTTTTCCTTTTTTACTACATACTTAGTGCTCCTACACCCCATCCGACCGATCAACAAAGGCTCTAACCTTACATTTCCATGTCTCAAGTGCCTAGGTTTATATCCTTCATGGTCTGCCCATGGGGGTCAACTAATGTTCTGTATATACCCTGACTTGCATGCTATGTCATGGATAAAGTGCCCATACATTAGTCATGTACGTACAGTAAATTCAACATCCGATAATCCTACTTATCAGGTACCGGACATTTAATGTCCGTTATCTATTTGTCTCATATCAAATACGGACATTTATGTCCGATATGTTGTCTCATATCAAGTACGGACATTTATGTCCGTGTATGTTGTCAGTTGCTCATTATACTTTCTTACTTTTATTTGTTATCGTTAATTGCATATGATATTTCTGACATACTAGACATTTATCTGTTATGTTTATGACATATACTTTCAGTTATTTGGCTTGCTTATAATCATCCATGGTATTTGCTTGCTTACCAGTTATTTAACTTGCTTATAACGATAATATATCTTAATATTTACTATAATATATATTATTATTAGTTATTTATGTTTATATCATCCTTCATGTTATTAATGTTATAGTTCTATAAATTATTGAAGAGGTTTTTCTATATCACTTAACCTTGCTGAAAAACTTCCAAAACTTCCAGCAATATTTTCATAATTGCTGTTGGGTGAAATTCTTGTATCTATTCCTTTGTGATTACTTTTTCTTTTCTATTAATCATTTTTAAAAGAAGATAAAAAATGATATATCTGCTATGTATTGACCAATTGAGTTTTGAGCAGCAATAAAAAATAATCTTGTGATTATAACACAGACGCTCCAACAGTTCCTATTTACCTAGTTACTTAATATAATAAATAAATAGTTAATTCTCAGTTAATAAATAATTGTAATTTATTATTATAATATGACTAGATACACAATTTTTAAAAAAAATCCTTTGAAATTATAGATCTATCATTAACAAGTTACAAGTCTATTTTCATAAATCGTAACTATTTTGAACTTTTAATCTCTGAATTGAAAGTTTCCATCAAAGTTATAATAGTAGTTGAATTATTTTCACTTGAGTAATTTAAAACTAAAATGTATACTTTTTAGGCAAATTGTTAACATCTTGTTCATCACATATACTGTAATTGTAACAGTTTAATTTCATTTAAATTGAATGAATTGAACTGGTAATTATCAAAATGTATAGAATAATGAAATAAATTAATTTTATTATGAAAATAATTAAGCAACTAGAATAACTTTGGTTTACAATTCAAGCATTTTATGTAGCAATATGTCATAATTAAAACAAGGTGGGTTGTTAAACAACTATGATGAACAATCATTTGTCATATTATTAATCATAATAAAAGAAGATAGTAATATAAGATTATAGGACTTTGATAGCAGCATACAACATTAAAATTTTTATAGCATTAAAATAATAAATGAAAATTTTTGGTTCGTCGTTTATAATGATGTTTTAATTTTCACGAAATTTTTTATTCCTGTTGATTATTTTAAATTATAATAAAATTAAGAAAAAAAATTTACATGTAACTTTTTAATTCCCTTCTTTTTTTTTTATTCGAATACATATATTTTTATTATTTATTTTTCTTTTACAATTCAAAATATTGATATAAACAGCATTTTGTATGTCCGTCAAGTTTTTTTTGATGATAAGCAAAATCAAATTACAATTAAGATATAAACACAATACGAGGTGATCAACAAAATTTTTTAGGTTTGGTTGATTAAATCTATGATCGACTATCTAAAAAAAAAAAAAATTAAAATTTTTATTTTTTGCCAAAACTGATCAGTGATTTGCAAAATATTATCATTAATACGCGAATATGAATTTTTAAATAGTTAAAACAATGCAAAGAATATTTATTATGCTTTTAATTAGATGTAAACAAAAAGGACATATTACAATAAAATTATGCACAAATTACACAAAGTATTGTTGCATATTAAATTAATTATTCATATCAATATGATATATAGACACGTGTCAAATTGTTTATAATTTATATTTTTTGCAAATTATCAAAAAATAGTCATGTGTTTAATAATAATATCTATTTGATTATGATTAGCTAATCTTGTTTTTAATTGATACAAAATTACTTATTATGGAACCAAAACCACAAAAAAAAAATTTTTTACTTTTATAAAAGTTCTGAATTTTTAATTCTAACAGAAGACCAACATGAAATTAATGCTTTTTTTATTATATATGGAAACTCAAGAAAAAATTGTCGATAATAAAGATATATTGACGTTTTAACTTGTTATTAAATATATGAGTTGAAAAAGCTTTAGAAAGAGTTTGATTTAAAAGAAAATAATAGGGAATGAAATTTTTAAAAATAAACTAAATTTTACTTCATAAAATAATAGAAAACTAAAACTACAGAAATTAGACCAATACAGCATTGAAAATTTGCAAGCTTATAAGAAGTACTGTGACATGTCTGACAAAGTATTATATTTAGATGTAGTCCGATATTATAAAGATCAAAAACAAATATTGATCAGAAGGAAGTCATAATTTATTTACTATAATTTATGAAATTTCTCCATTTTTTTTCCGCATTACATCGATTAATAGTTATTTTTTTTTTTTTGGTTTTTTTTTTTGTAGTTTTGATGGATCTGATTAAAAAGTTTTTTTGCGAAACTTTACTGTTGCTATTTGTATAGATTTTATTTTTATTAATTATTGATATAATAAAATTGTCTTTTAAAAA
>BLAL01000230.1:0-15097 GCA_015698045.1 Rhizophagus clarus | reverse complement strand
TTATGTCCGTGATATTTGTCTCATAATACTTTCTTATCAAGTACGGACATTTATGTCCGTGATATTTGTTGTCAGTTGCTCGCTCATGATGTCTCTTGTCAGATACAGACATTTATGTCCGTGACGTTTGTTGTCTGTTGCTCATGATGCTTCTTGTCAGGTGATGTCTGTGATATTTGTCGTCAGTTGCTTCATATACTTCTTGATAGATACGGACTTTTATTTGTTATCATTGATATTTCTGACATACTAGACATTTATCTGTTATGTTTATGACATATACTTTCAGTTATTTGGTTTGCTTATAATCATCGATGGTATTTGCCTAGTTAGCTTACTTACCAGTTATTTAACTGCTTATAACGATAATATATCTTAATATTTACTATAATATATTATTATTAGTTATTTATGTTTATATATATCATCCTTCATGTTATTAATATTATAGTTCTATAAATTATTGAAGAGGTTTTCCTATATCACTTAACCTTGCTGAAAAACTTCCAGCAATATTTTCATAATTTGCTTGTTTGGTGTGCAAATCTTGTATCTATTCCTATTGTGAATTGTCTTTTTCTTTTCTATTCAATCATTTTTTAAAAGAAGATTAAAAAATGATTATATCTAGCTATAGTATTGATGAGCCAATCGAGTTTTTGAGCAGTCAATAAAAAATAATCTTGTGAGACTTATAAACACATGATGCTCCACAGTTCCATTTACCTTAGATTACTTAATAGTTAACTAAAAGTATGAATAGTTTAATCTCAGTTAATAAATAATTGAGTAATTTAGATTATTCTCAATTATGCTATAATATGACTGACGTTATGTAGATACCAATTCTTCGTAAAAAAAATCCTTTTGAAATTATGAGAATACTATCAATTAACAAGTTTACAAGTCTATTTTGCGTAAATCGTCAAACAAATTTTCTGAACTTTTTATCTCCTGAATTGAAAGTTTCCAATCAAAGTTATAATAGTACGTTGAATTTAATTTTCACTTGAGTAACTTAATTATAAAATAACTAAAATAAATGTATACTTTTAGGCAAATTGTAACATCTGTTCATCACATATAATTTGTAACAGTTTAATTTCATTTGAATTGAATGAATTGAACTGGTAATAATCAAAATGTATAGATAATAATAAAAATTAATTTTATTATGAAAATAATTAAGCAATAGAATAACTTGGTTACAATCCAAGCATTTTATGTAGCAATATTGTCATAATTAAAACAAGGTGGTTGTTAACAACTTATATGAACAAACATTTGTCATATTATTAATCATAACAAAAGAAGTTAGTAATATAAAATTATAGGACTTGATAGTAGCATACAACATTAAAAATTTTTTATTAGATTAAAATAATAAATGAAAATTTTTGGTTTCGTTTTTATAATGATGTTTTAATTTTCACGGATTATTTTAAAATTTATAATAAAATTAAGAAAAAAAATTTACATGTTAACTTTTTAAATTTTTTTTTTTTTTTTATTCCAATACATATATTTTATTATTTATTTTCTTTTAAATTCCAAAATATGATATATACAGCATTTTGTACGTCCATCAAGTTTTTTTTGAAATCAAATTACAATTAGGATATAAACACCAATACAAGTTGATCAACAAATTTTTTAGTTTGGTTGATTAAAATATTCTCCACAAAACTGATCTATGATCGTTACTATCTAAAAAAAAAAAAAAATTAAAATTTTTATTTTTTGCCAAACTGATCAGTGATTTGCAAAATATTATCATTAATACGCGAATATGAATTTTTTAAATAGTTAAAACAATGGCAAAGAATATTATTATGCTTTTAATTAGATGTAAACAAAAAGGACATATTACAATAAAATTATGCACAAATTACACAAAGTATTGTTGCGTATTAAATTTATTATTCGTATCGATATGATATATAGACACGTATCAAATTGTTTATTGGTCTGAAACTATAGAACAATTTATATTTTTTGCAAATTATTAAAAAATAGTCATGTGTTTAATAATAATAATCTATTGATTATGATTAGCTAATCTTTGTTTTTAATTGATACAAAATTAATTATTATAGAACCAAAATGACAAAAAAAAAAAATATTTTTTCATTTATAAAAGTTCTGAATTTTAACTCTAACAGAAGACCAACATGAAATTAATGCTTTTTGTTATTATTATGGAAACTCCAAGAAAAAATGGGTCAATAATAAAATATATTGACGTTTTTAACTTGTTATTAAATATATGAGTTGAAAAAGCTTCAGAAGAGTTTGATTTAAAGGAAATAATAGGGAATGAAATTTTTAAAAATAAACTAAAGTTTACTTCATAAAATTAATAGAAAACTAAAACTACAGAAATTAGACCAATACAGTTTGCAAGCTTATAAGAAGTACTGTGTCATGACCGCACAAAATATTATATTTAGATGTAGTCTGATATTATAAAGATCAAAAACAAATATTGATCAGAAGGAAGTCATAATTTATTTACTATAATTTATGAAATTTCCCCATTTTTTTCTTTTTAACAATAACATCGATTAATAGTTATTATTTTTTTTTTTTGTTTTTTTTTGTAGTTTTGATGGATGATTAAAAGTTTTTTTGCGAAACTTTACTGTTGCTATTTGTATAGATTTATTTTATTAATTATTGATATAATAGAATTATGTCTTTTAAAAATTTACAATAAATAATCTAGTATTGTTTAATTAAAAGGTAACAACTGTTATTTAACAATATTGGTAATTATTATTAATCTAACTTATTTAACCACATTGGTTCTACTCCAACGTTTATCATGTGACCTTTCATTGATACATTTCCCCTAAAAAAATTAGAAAATCATAGACATAAACGTCTATGTCTGTTAATAAAGATATCATAAACAAGAGCTAATTAACTGACAACAAATATCATGAACATAAATGCTTATATCTGACAAGAAATATTATAAGCAAACAAACATCACCCGTACCTAACTGACAACAAATATCACAGACATAAATGTCCGTATCTGACAAGAAGCACCATGAACAATTGATAACAAATATTATCCGTACCTGACAACAAGCACACTGACAACAAACATCACAGACATAAATGTCCGTACCTAGCAAGAAGAATCGTAAGCAACAGACAACAAACGTCGCAGAAATAAATGTCTGTATCTGACAAGAGGATCATGAGCATCTGACAACAAATATCACAGACATAAATGTCCGCACTTGATAAATAGGATTATCATTTACAAACTATAACAAGAGATGTTGAATTTCCTTATGAATGACTAGTAGCACACGGGTATTTTATCCATAACATAGCATGTTAGTCAAGTTGTATCCCGGACATGAGTTGAAACCATGGGTGGACCATGAAGGATATAACCTAGACACTTGAGACATGAAATGTAAGGTTAGAGCCTTTGTTGATCGGTCGGATGGGGTGTCGTTAAATGACACCATAATCTATTGATCAATATACACGAATGTAATGTTTTATAATCATTATGAAAATATTGTATAATTTCATTTAACAACTCTGGTAAATCTTCTGAAAATATCTTTGAACATGCCATAGTATGTCAAGCAATAAGAAAGAAGAGAAAAAGGGGGGTTTCCGAAATTAGAGGTTACATCGATTTATTTGTCACCATTTGTCTCACATGATTTGACGTAACTCCAGATATAAGTTCCAGTCATCGGAAATGTTACAACATTTGGAAATAATTAATGACACTCTTTCCGCCGATCACTTGTCCAATTTTTTAAGAGAAAAGAATAACACTTTTTTTATGAAAGCGCATAAGAAACTACTCGAAACGAGTCTTTTCCTTTAAAGATTTTACTGCTCCGGACCCTTTAGAAGCCCTTACTTAACCTTTTTCTTGTTTTTTTTTCGTCTCCACTTCAGAAACCACAACTACAACTGACGAACACTCTGCCACTCCTCGCCTTTTGTATTTACGCGAGGTAGACTCCAACGCTAAAAGAATAATACAACGGCTTCCTACCTTCTGGTCCCTGCCTTATTTTCAACAAAGTACTATGCCTCCTTCGACTCTTTCATCACCCAGCGCGTCCTCACCCAAAAACCTTCAATACAATTTCCCAGTTGCCGTGAAGCATTTTCACGTGACCAAAAGTGATCGTCAAGGTTACAACTCATTGTACGAATAGAAACGTTCCAAAACCTTCCTTTTTGAGATACCTGATGAACGCCCTAATTTATCATTGGTGTACTCAGATCAACCAAACGTCATTCCTACCATACACACAAATGATTTTCATTGTCCAGAAAACACACACACGTTTCTTTCTACTTCCAATTACCCTAACAAGAAATTTAGCATTTCTACACTTGTTACCCTATTTTTTTCCTTACAACGTGTCATTCCACGACGCATACAAAATAAATATTTTGCCCTAATTAGAAATAAACTTTATGAACGTTTCCTAATTATTTCAAAACGTTCAGAAACCACTCATCAAAATAATCAGGTTACCCGTACTTTTTTTAATTTCTCCTATAAAAAATATAGATTTAAATTTGGCATATATGTTCCATACCACTTTAATTTCAATACCCCAGATGAAACTCTTTGTACTACTCCATCACCCATAGTGATGTCACACTTAACTCCCCCTTCATATATCTCCAATAAAGATGAGAACTACGTCATCGAGGTTGCGTTCAGCATCAAAAACACATATTCAAATTTACAAAATCTTCATCACCTAGCGCCTCGTCATCCTCAAATACAATGGCATCCTCTCTTCCTTTACTTCCCAGGCCAGGAAAGGAAGATAAACTTTCTTATCTCAAAGCTATACACAAGAAATGGTTCAACAATACCATCACAACCGTTACCAGCCACCGCCGTGGCACAGAATACCAGACCAAATATCTACACCTAGACTGTGCTTCATTCAATGGTGTTTCGCGAAGACACATATTTGTAAAAAATATTTCAACCCTTCTCTGGTTTCACTAGATCACTACCAGAAAAAGACCTTAATAAAACAAGACAAACGCAGACGCCGTTACGACAAAAAGGCTAAAGCACTCACCATGTCGGTTTATCACTCTCGTAAATTTCCGGGTCACAATACTATTAAACAAGCGGCTAAAGTCTCGCATCACTTAAGCCCTCACAACAGAACATTTTATAAAGTTATCAAACACTTACCGCTATCAAGTTTGAGCAGGATCCCAGAAGCATTACCATACATTCCTATAAGGGAACAAATTAGCACCCGGGACAAACATCTCAATCCCCCAATTAAAAAACCACAAATTCCCAACCAAAACGATCTTACCCAACTTTAATCCTATTCCAGATGATCTTCTGGCAGAGGATCGAAAGGATCAATTAGCCAAACTATTACCATTTATTCCACGTGTTCAGATATTCAACAACTCACGCACGATTGAATTCCCTCCTGGATCGTCACGATGGTGGGAATATGTCAACCAAGGAAAAAAGGCTCACTAAAAATGGATTCGCCAACAACGTGCCAATGACTTAGCCCAAGAAAAAGCCAAGATAAAGCACCAACAAGAAATGGATTTACTCCGTGATCACGATGTCAAAGATTTGGACAAATATTATATTATCCAGTCCAAAACTAAACATCTAGTTTCATTATCAGACCATTTACATAACCAATTGCGTTCAGTTACTTATACATATCAAGAATGTCAGCTCAGGCTGATTAACTCGCCCGACTTGCTGGACATCGCTGAATGTAATAGGAACAGCTCTACTCACATTAAACGCCTGCTAAAGAAAAAATTACCCAAGATTTTTGATTCACCTTATATTGAACATTCAGATGAAGACTTGGGAATGATTATATCGGAATATTCCCCAACAATGCCTGTCTCCCTGTTTCTTAAAATGCGCTTGAATAAGCGCATCTCCTCTTTTCATGATCACATGCCACAGAAGAAACGCATCAAACTTATCCCCATAGAGCCATATCTCACGACGAATAATCGGAATAGGGCCCTCTCAAGTAATTCGTCATCCACCTTATCCTGTCCTATTGATACGTTTAAAAATCTTTATTTAGGACGTTCAACTGGTTCTCATGATGACACGTCAAGTTTAAAATGTGTCAAATCCACCCATGACAATGGCGATTGATTCGTTATTGTTATTTTATTTTTACACCTTTTTTTTTTTATTTTCTTAACTCATATATACAACAATTTACAACTTGAAAATAGTGTATAACATTCTTCACCTAACAAAATTCACGTGAAGCTGGCATCCGCCAGAAAGGATAATTCGGCAACCTACATTCTAGGATTTGTGTATACTCGGTCATAGCTTGTATAATTTAACAACACAGGCTGACGTCCGCTGCGGGCAGGGGTTTATAATTACATGATGTAGTTAATAATTCTTATTTTCCTTGATTATAGATTAGTTTTTCTACGATTTGTAATTTACAAGTTGGTCTCTAACAATAAATAAATATAAATAAATAATGTCACAACATTTGCTAATCATAATTGAAATGGTGCAATATTTCATCATGTAGCTAAAAAAAGAAATTTTTAATAACATGCTTATACAAATTAAGTAAATTAATAGTTCCACTTTAGTAATATTTTTTTTTTTTTTTGCATATACCCAGTAATGGAGGTTAATTAACCATTACGCAGAATTTTATGAGACTTATACAGTATTACTAATGTAAAATTTGCACAAATCCTGATAAATTCCTGCAAATTCCATGGGAATATCATTACTATGATATACCTATCAATGTAGTTTTAGAAGAAAAAGGTATATCAAGTTAAAAAACGATTATTTAGGGAATTTTTGTGTAATCTGCAAAAAACCAATTTTTATTATAAAAAAAAAATTTTGATTTCAATAAACCTTTTAACAAAAACTTTTTTAACAAGTAATTATTTCATTCTTAGGTATATATCAGGAAATTTTGGTTACAATATTAATTAGCACCTTCAATACTATTAGTTGTTTAATATGTTAACATTATTGATTAACACCAAATTAAAAGTGGTATATCAACAGTATTAATTTTTATTATAAATTTTTTATAATTAAGCCTTACTACTGATGACTCCCTCTTTTTGTCACTATTAACAGGTGGAGGGAATAGCAACTGAATGGTTTCTCCTATAGCACTAATGGGCCTCTACCTGCTTATAGTGGAGGGCAGGTTTGTAAGGTTAATGTATTGTACATGTGTAATATCTTCGAATAGATTTTTTTATTTAATGAACTTGTTACTAACAATTCGCTTTCTGTTTATTAGACAATTCTTTCAGAACTCCTGGATTTCGGTAAGTTTATAATTTCATTTATTATTTTTTTTTTTATTCCTCCTTTCAACGAACTTGTTATTAAAAGTTCTTTTTTTCTTTTATAGGCAATTTTTTGGGTTTCTTATTCTGGAGACAAATTTTTTCGGCTAGTATTTGTCGATTACTGTGCCTAACAAGATAATAAAATGATGACAGATTGAACTAAGAAAATTTCATGAAACGGGAAAAGCCGGATACTGCTCAAAGAGCACTATTCCTCCGCTACAGAAAAAATAAATTCCAGTTTAACCCGCATTAAATAAATGGTGCTACAATATTGATTATTAGCTCACAAAAAAAATCATTTTTTTTGTATTGATAATAGCTTATAATTTCGTATGTTTCGAGTACTGCAGTTGCCCACGTTATCACCACTGACACGATAACAATTTGAATTCAAATAGAATGTAATAAATTTCTCAGATATATGTACAGTCGTTCTTGGCCCTCCCTTACAATCACACGTCTCAAAACCGTCAAACGCTGTGATAATAGGAAAGTGTTCTTTGTCCTTCCACATATAGTATTGTAAGAATTTTTTTATCCCATTAAAGTTAGTGTAGCGAAACATCTATAAGGATCGTTAACATAAAATAATTTTTTTAAATTAAGTTTAATGATTATGATTGATACATTTATTGATAAAAATACAACCCATTTTTTTTTGAAATAACCGAAAAAGTTAAAAATTTTGTTCTTTAAACTTTTGTTAAGTGAAAATATTTTCCAAAAATACGTAAATCATTAATGTTAAATGTTAATTCTTCATCTGAAATATCACTATCATCTATTTTTTCGAATTGCACCAGTAAGAATAGCTACGGTTGTAAAATAAACACGTTACATCAGCAGCTTCTAGTAAATTCTGGAAAGATAGTAAGATACTCAATTTCTTCACAATTCTGAATAATTTGTTTTCTGTAACATTATTCCATGATTCTGCAATATGATCAATAACTTCTTGACCAATTACCTTATTACTAAAATAAAACCCTTAATAATATAATTTTTAAAACAAAATATATTTTTTTGACTTACTTTTCTCGATTAATTTCTCTATCAAACTGGTGAATCAAAATTCCGTTTGAATTATCTCTACAACATGGATTGAAAATGCGATGTAACTTTATTATTATAATTTTTATGATGTCAGGTTATCCTCTTTTCCTATTTTAGACGGGATTTTGATGATTCAAAACACATTATCTATTCACTCATATTACAATCTTTTTCGCTTAAATCACTTAAAATTGGTATGTCTCTATTATTAATATCTTCAAGTGGTTGCAGATTAAAGCGAGGTCCTGCATCATCAATAAGACGTAAAATTTTTCGATTTACTGACTGTAGCGTGATGTATTTAAATTTTGGTGATACGTTTATTAATTGGTACTTCAAAACCGACTTTCATTTTTCTATATAATTTGTAATATTTATTATTATAATGACGATGAAAATATTGTTAAATAATTAAGACTGAACGATTTTGGTTCTAAATTAATATTTATGTAATTTCACCTTTTTTTAATTGCTGTATATAGTACATTAATAATTTTAACATCGCAAAGTACTGTAAAATCATTACCCGCGTCTTGGATTACGTTTTACCAACTTCACTGTATACATCAGAAATACATTTTACGTGTATTGAAATTTAAAAATAATTGAATCATTATCACATAACCACTGTCAAATATATTATGACCGAAAAATGTGCAACAATGACTCATCTCAGATGTTCTCCACATGTCACAATTAAGGTATATACACTCATCATAAGTAAAAAGCAGTAATGATCACGTTACATTTAACCTTTAACACGTCGAGACACGCGTTTTTTGTGTTTTGAAAATAATCAAAAAATAATAAAATTTTAAATTATTGTTAGTCTCTATTGAGGATAATAGTGAATCATTATCACAAATCCAGTAGGTTTGTCAAGTACAGTCAACCCGTATGACTGGAAAATTGCGTAACAGTATTCAGTCCTTTATAAAGATGTAATTCATATTAGTCATTTTTAATTAATGTTTTTTACCGCCATGACATTTCATTGTTAGTCCAGAAAGGTTTCACAATTATATTATATACACCTCTAAATCTTCTCAAATCGTCACCAATTAACTTTCTCACAATTTTCTTCTCTAAAAAAAATCCTTCTTAGGAATGGAATCACTTTACAGAATGTAACAGAAAGTAACGGAAGCGTTAAGGACAACTTTGGATCCAAAATTTATTACAAAGTAAGTTTACTTACTAGTATCGTCCATAGATTTCTGAACTGCACACCGCGAAAGCAATGTGCGGGGGTTTATGAGGGCTGACGAACGACTTTAAAGGGTTGTGAATAGATGACTGGGCCCAGTCGTACGAGAACCCTCCCAAAGGTTAATATATCTTCGAAAGTGGAACCATTTATGTACCGTGAGTATGAGTCATCAGGTTCAAATCCACCGTCTTGATTATATAGTAGTTGTCTGCCAAGTGCCCTTTAAGTTTTTGCGAAGGATCTGATGGTTATAAATGGTGGTGAAGGATATCTTTATGATCACTCCTGAGGTGTATGCTTATCCCTAAGGTAGTTGGGTTATGGTATACGACCACTTGTCCAGGCGGTCACTGTTTACATTATCATTTGGGTGCCTGAAGTGAATGAGCCATGCTAACTCGTGTTTAGTTCTTTTCATGTAGGATGAATTTAAGATTCTATTACGGTTAAAAGTTGTGGAACACACCGCCTTATACGACTTAAAATTAAGATCAAGATTTATATGTTAATCAAAGAAAAAACGGCAAAGCTTCTTTTTTTTTTTTTTTATGATAGTAGCTGTACAACCCTAGTCGAAATCGTTAGCTAACATATGATTTCAAAATTAAATAAAAAATGATTTGTTTATATTTTATTTTAAACTATATTTTATTATTACTAGTAGAAATTTAATAAAGAATTTGGAATTATAAATTAATCAACAGTAAATTTTACAAAGTACTATCTGCGTCTGAGTCACGTTAATCGCCAAGTGTTAACCAATCATAATTTTAAAATTGTTAAAAAAAAAAAAGGAAAATAATGATGAAAAAAAATCCCAAAATCCTTTTCCTGAACAACATTCTCTAACCGTTAATGATAAAGATGAAGGTGAAGATTCTTCTTCTTTAGAAAGTTTAAAAAGTAGATCTATTAATAATGATGAATCTGTTTATGATCAAGAAAAACAAGAACAAAAAATTGATGAATACTCTTTCTGTAAAAAGTAGATTACATCTAAATTAGATGGTAATTTGATAAAAAAACAAAAATGCCTCATGTACAGAAAGAATTTCGTATGAGATTTTATGATGATTTAAATTCTACGTATATATACATTACGATCTATAAACAGTTTATCGTACCTGTAAAAATTTAAGGCTCAATAATTAATTATACATAATATCGTACCAAAGTACCATAATTAAATAAAAAATACTCCACAATTCTCTTTCCGCTCGAAAATCAAAATATAATTATATTATACAATTTGTTTTAATACTTTTTTAACCGGAAAAATTATTACGAAATGCCGAAATAGTATATTTCGCACTATAATTATAGCTACCAAAATAATTAATTGTTCTTGCAAAGAGTGAATTTGATAATATAATAATAATAATAATAATAATAATAATATTATTATTATTATATTATTATTTATTATTGAAAAAAGAAAGAAAAGAAAAATTTGAAAAAATTTCACATACAATCTTTTCAGGACATTACACATTTTAACAATCAAAATTAGCCAATTATTAAATGTCGGTCGATTTTAAATTGATATGGTGACTAAAAATCGTAAATATCTTTGCTAAGCGTAACATATGTGTTAAATAAAAATGAAATAAATCTTTTTCAATCTAGAAAGACACGTTAAAATAAGGACAAATCATGATTATTTTTATTGCGGACTATTTTATCCTTGTGACGCTATTTTGTACAACAATCGATACATATTGTAATTAAAACTATAATTATAAAACACGTAAATCATTAAGAAATTATTAGCTATATTAATACATATTAAATAATTAATTTCATATTTTCCTTTTTTACTACATACTTAGTGCTCCTACACCCATCCGACCGATCAACAAAGGCTCATAACCTTACATTTCATGTCTCAAGTGCCTAGTTATATCCTTCATGGTCTGGCCCATCGGGTTCAACTAATGTCTGTGATATACCCTGACTTGCATGCTATGTCATGGATAAGTGCCCATACATTAGTCATTCGTAAGTAATTCAACATCCGATAATCCTCTTATCAGGTACGGACATTTATTCCGTTATATTGTCTCATATCAATATTGGACATTCATGTCCGTGATGTTTGTCTCATATCAATAACGGACATTTATGTCCGTGATATTTGTTGTCAGTTGCTCATTATACTTCTTACTTTTATTTGTATCGTTAATTGCATATGATATTTCTGACATACTAGACATTTATCTGTTATGTTTATGACATATACTTTCAGTTATTTGGCTTGCTTATAATCATCCATGGTATTTGCTTGCTTACCAGTATTTAACTTGCTTATAACGATAAATAATCTTAATATTTACTATAATATATATTATTATTAGCTTATTTATGTTTATATCATCCTTCATGTTATTAATGTTATAGTTCTATAAATTATGAAGAGGTTTTTCATAATCACTTAACCTGCTGAAAAACTTCCAAAAACTTCCAGCAATATTTTCATAATTGCTGTTGGGTGAAATTCTTGTATCTATTCACTTTGTGATTACTTTTTCTTTTCTATTAATCATTTTTAAAAGAAGATAAAAAATGATATATCTGCTATGTATTGACCAATTGAGTTTTGAGCAGCAATAAAAAATAATCTTGTGATTATAACACAGATGCTCCAACAGTCCCATTTACCTAGTTACTTAAATAATAAATAAATAGTTAATTCTCAGTTAATAAATAATTGTAATTTATTATTATAAGTATGACTAGATACACAATTTTTTCAAAAAAATCCTTTGAAATTATAGATCTATCATTAACAATTACAAGTCTATTTTCATAATCGTAACTATTTTCTGAACTTTTAATTCTCCTGAATTGAAAGTTTCCATCAAAGTTATAATAGTAGTTGAATTTATTTTCACTTGAGTAATTTAAATAACTAAATAAATGTATATTTTTAGGCAAATTGTTAACATCTTGTTCATCACATATACTGTAATTGTAACAGTTTAATTTCATTTAAATTAAATGAATTGAACTGGTAATTATCCAAATGTATAGAATAATGAAATAAATTAATTTATTATTGAAATAATTAAGCAATAGAATAACTTTGGTTTACATCCAAGCATTTTATGGTAGCAATATTGTTCATAATTAAAACAAGGTGGGTTGTTAACAACTATATGAACAATCATTTGTCATATTATTAATCATAATAAAAGAAGATAGTAATATAAGATTATAGGACTTGATAGCAGCATCAACATTAAAATTTTTATAGATTAAATAATAATGAAATTTTTGGTTTCGTTTTTATAATGATGTTTTAATTTTCACGAATTTTTATTTCTTTGCATTATGTTAAATTATAATAAAATTAAGAAAAAAAATTTACATGTTAACTTTTAATTCCTTCTTTTTTTTTTATTCAATACATATATTCTTTATTATTTATTTTCTTTTAAATTCAAATATTGATATAAACAGCAATTTTGTATGTCCGTCAAGTTTTTTTTGATGATAAGCAAAATCAATTACAATTAGAATATAAACACAATACGAGTTGATCAACAAATTTTTAGGTTTGGTTGATTAAATCTATGATCGTTACTATCTAAAAAAAAAAAAAATTAAAATTTTTATTTTTTGCCAAACTGATCAGTGATTTGCAAATATTATCATTAATACGCGAATATGAATTTTTTAAATAGTTAAAACAATGCAAAGAATATTTATTATGCTTTTAATTAGATGTAAACAAAAAGGACATATTACAATAAAATTATGCACAAATTACACAAAGTATTGTTGCATATTAAATTAATTATTCATATCAATATGATATATAGACACGTGTCAAATTGTTTTATAATTTATATTTTTTGCAAATTATTAAAAAATAGTCATGTGTTTAATAATAATCTATTTGATTATGATTAGCTAATCTTTGTTTTTTAATTGATACAAAATTACTTATTATGGAACCAAACCACAAAAAAAAAAATTTTTTACTTTTATAAAAGTTCTGAATTTTTAATTCTAACAGAAGACCAACATGAAATTAATGCTTTTTTGTTTATTATTATGGAAACTCCAAGAAAAAATTGTCGATAATAAAGATATATTGACGTTTTAACTTGTTATTAAATATATGAGTTGAAAAAGCTTTAGAAAGAGTTTGATTTAAAAGAAATAATAGGGAATGAAATTTTTAAAAATAAACTAAATTTTACTTCATAAAATTAATAGAAAACTAAAACTACAGAAATTAGACCAATACAGCATTGAAAATTTGCAAGCTTATAAGAAGTACTGTGACATGTCTGACAAAGTATTATATTTAGATGTAGTCCGATATTATAAAGATCAAAAACAAATATTGATCAGAAGGAAGTCATAATTTTATTTAATAATTTTATAACATCGATAATAGTTATTTATTTTTTTTTTTGTTTTTTTTTTTTTGTAGTTTTGATGGATCTGATTAAAAAGTTTTTTTGCGAAACTTTACTGTTGCTATTTGTATAGATTTTATTTTATTAATTATTGATATAATAAAATTGTCTTTTAAAAATTTACAATAAATAATCTAGTATTGTTTAATTAAAAGGTAACAACTATTATTTAACAATATTGGTAATTATTATTAATCTAACACATTGGTTCTACTCCAACGTTTATCATGTGACCTTTCATTGGTACATATCCCTAAAAAATTAGATCATCATATACATAAACGTCTATGTCTGTTAATAAAGATATCATAAACAAGAGCTGATTAGTAACTGACGGACAACAAATATCATGAACATAAATGCTTATATCTGACAAGAAATATTATAAGCAAACAAACATCACCTGTACCTAACTGACAACAAATATCACGGACATAAATGTCCGTATCTGACAAGAAGCACCATGAACAATTATCATCAGTACCTGACAACAAGCACACTGACAACAAACATCACAGACATAAATGTCCGTACCTAGCAAGAAGAATCGTGAACAACAGATAACAAACGTCACAGACATAAATGTCTGTATCTGACAAGAGGCATCATGAGCATCTGACAACAAATATCACGGACATAAATGTCCGTACTTGATAAATAGGATTATCATTTACAAACTATAACTGAAAATAATAAGAGATGTTGAATTTCCTTATGAATGACTAGCACACGGGTATTTTATCCATGACATAGCATGTTAGTCAAATTGTATCACGGACATGAGTTGAAACCATGGGCGGACCATGAAGGATATAACCTAGGCACTTGAGACATGAAATGTAAGGTTAGAGCCTTTGTTGATCGGTCGGATGGGGTGGGTCGCACCAAGAGGTAGTTTCCTATACTAAAATGCTGCGGATCAAAATCTGCATTGATTACATAATGATCTTTGTGACAACTTTCTGGAGATGTGCGAAATTTAGCCCATTTAATCAACAAAGAAGTTGGGTCAACAAGATAATGCAATTTTAAATAA